>JAWNMD010000708.1:122500-213721 GCA_035044365.1 Drosophila neotestacea
CTATTTCTATATTAAAAATTGACAAAATACTGCAATGGAAATAATAATGTAATAGAAATTTATTTTAAAATGAGAAGAACCGTCTTCTTATCTTGCCAATAAGCTTACAGGAGAGATAAGCTTAAGATTTTCTTCTCTTATTGGCAGGTTTATCTACCCTGCAAGGTTAACGGCAAGATGAGAAAACTACCATAAGAAAAGTTAGAAATATACTTAATGTTTATAATAAAAATCAAAACTAAGTGTTAATTTTAATTTGTATAGTAAAAATCATACCTGATATATATTCAATTTATTTTTCCTACATCAATTTGTGTATGTAAAATCAAACTATAAAAATCTATAACTTATGGGTAAAGGGTATGAGTTTGTAATTCTAGGAAAGGAATTTTAGGGATATTTAAGCGGTGCTTAGATCGGGGCATTATAAGTACTTTTTCTCCTAATAAACACATATTTCTATTAAGCATAAATTACAACAATTGTGTGTCCAAAGAGAAACAATGCTTAAATAATAAGTATGTAATAAAGTGAAGATTCAAAATTGTTTATTACCTTGTTTATACAATAGACAACAATAGATAATCGTATTATTCTATTAATATATCCTAATACCATACCATCTCTAATTGGAGACTAGCCTTGCACATCCCAAAACTGAATCCGTGTATGATTTCATTTTGGGCTTTTTTCTATTTTTGTGGATTTTATTTTGATTTTTGGTTTGTTTGGTTTTTTTTTCTTGGATCTTTCGCTTCAATTTACGTATTATATGTTTGTTTTTTTTCTTGGTTCGTATCTTTCTACAGAAAATTCAGCACAAGGTCAGCTGCATCTTCAGCATCAGTTTCAGTTTCAGTTCAGTTTCAGTTTCTTTAGTTTTTTGGTGAACGCCATTGCCATGGTCCGACCCGTTTTGTGACTTGGCCAAGTGGTGACTAACTGGTATTTCACCTGGCCTGAATTGAACTGAACTGAACTGAACTGAACTGAGTTGAGCTGACTTGGCCCCCTCGGACTTTTCAGTTGGACAACTTTGACACGTGGCAATGGCCAGCTATGAGGGTTTTTTCTTCTCTTTTTTTGCGTAATATGCGTGCCAGATTGAATCAACACACACACACACACATACATTAAATATTATCTCAGGGCTGCATTTTGCATAAGTCAAGTGAGTCAGTGAGTCAGTGCGTCAGTGAGTCGGTTTAGTTCAAGTGCTATTAATAATACTAACTATTAACACTATTGCTGCAATCGCTAATCGAGTTTGCAATGGAATTCACAATGACACAAAGTGTCTATTTAATTAGCCAAGCATCTTGATGAACTTGTAACTGACCAAAACAAAAAAAGAAAAACCTCTGTCGATAATGCCAAATGTCATCATGAAATCGCAGAAAATATTAAAAATCTTAACCAAAATGTAATCATTTACAGATTTCGAATTCGCAATACTCACAGTTTGTTCATTATTCATGAACTTAATGGGTATAACTCTCGCTCATAAAAGCCATGCAGTCTAATATCGATTATTGAATATATTTGTTTTCAGCTTGATTTTTAACTGATTCATTGATAAATGATTTAATTTTTTGTGCCCATGGCATACCAATAACATTATCTAAGCTAGCTTCTGTTTTTATGTGATCTAGGGAGAGTCTATTGATGATATATGGTAGAAATAACTAATGAATGACATTGTGGCCTTACCATAGATACTGCATCGTTGAAAACTTGTAGATTATTTTTTTGAACCATTTACAGAGTTGGTATTGAGCTTCTGGAAAATCTAGGGGGATATTAGGATATGTTTTTAGTCATTGATTGACTTCTTAAACGTACAAATGGGTCTATTAAGTTTGTGCAAAAAAATGTGCGTAACAGGCAGAAGGAGGCGTGGCAGACCCCATAAAGTATATATACTCTATGATCAGCATCAACAGCTGAGTCGAAATAGCCATGTCCAGTCTGTCTGTCCGTCTGTCTTTACTATTGAAATGTCTACCTAACATCTCAGAGACCTTATTAGCTTGGGAGACACCAAATTTGGTATGTAGGTTCATCTATTATCTCCCATTGATCACTATTATTACTATTATTACTATTATTACTACTACCCCTACCACTCCTGGAAATTGATAAACAATATTATTACTAGTCGAATTACAAGTAGTTACTCTTAAGACTAGTGCCTTGACTATTGGTACATACTAATATAAACTATGATCACTAACCTGTCCAGAACGTATTCATTCCTATCTGACTGATATTACTGCGGAAGTTATTCAGCTAACTAATGTTACGGGCACTACTGAAGTTTATAGAACGCCCAGACAGCTGGCGACCTCTTGATCGAATTCTAATTAACTTGGTAGTGGCGCCATCTATTGTTTGGTACGCATTATTGAAGAACAATCAATAGTGAACGCTTTGCACTCAAAAAGTACTGGGTCTCCTACTGTCTACAGTGTCCTGTCAAAAGACCAGTCAGTATTCTGGAGTCTTTTCTTCCCCATGGTTATTTCTACCTGAGACTTTGAAAAGTTTTTTAGTTTCAAAACTGTGTGAAAACTTTGGTTTCTATGACTTTGTAATATTGAGCATTCTCTGCTGATATATATCATATATATAATATATTAGTTAGCTAGTCCAAAACATTTGATCAACTTCCTTATTATTATCCAAGACAACGACTAATTAATTTGTGTTTGTGTTTTCTCTCCTGCTTTTTGTCTTACCATATTTGTTGTTGTTACTTACTCATTTGCATTTGCTCATTTATTGTATAATTTGCCACGCCCACCTGTTGGCATCCCCTCGTTGGAAATGGAGCCCATTTGGTAAGCCCTAAAATGTTCAACAGTCCGGCGCAAGTGCGCAATAAAACAAATGGCCACCCCAATGCAATTATGGTCAATAACCCCAAATCGAGGGGCATGCAAATTTACTTGAAACCAATTTCATAATCTATTTCAAATGCGGAGCACGTTTCAATTTTAGTATAGACTTTTACCTAACGGAAATGGTTTTAGCACGGACTTTTACCCAGACAATAGACAGTCTGTGTGTCTCAATGTCAATTCCAAATGGGAACACGCCTGGAAATGCACTCGGAATGCGACCAGGGATCTCAAGTAAGAGATATGAATTTAAAATAAAGGAATCTTAAAAAAAATTACCTAGATAAATGGGAATATTTTAATATACTCTTTTAAATACCTAGATAAATGGGAACACCTTGATATACTACTTGAGGATGCAATATTTGAGTTCTGGAAAAGGCTAAACTTTTATTTTTAATCTTTATATAGACAAAATTATTTTAAACACTTATTTTGATGAAATACTAATTAAGTTACAATTTTTATTATAATTATTATTACAATTATAAAATGGTAATAAAATTGAAAGTAAAAGTTAAAAATTTATCGAAAAATTTGAAATACATATTTAAATACATATTTTGACAGACTAAACTGTGTATTTGTCAAATATTAGCGTTAGTATCCCTGGTTATAACTACAGATGTTATCAGTGTGTTGGGAGTGGCCTAGAAGGCGGTGGGGGAAGGGACAATCTATTATCCAAGGGAGGGCGTTACCTTCGAGCAAATGCAACGAGCAAGCAATAGAAATCGTTTGATTAAAATCCAACAGCCAAGACCAACTGACGCATTAAACTTGAAACACACACACACACACGCATACACACACACATACAAAATTCGATTGCGATAACGATTACGATTGCGTTTGCGATTACAATTACAGTTTTAATTGAAATGGATTATGTGAACATGCCAAAAATACATATGCTATGAAGCGCCATCTCATGAAGTTTTCACAATAAACTCGTTAATCATTACTCATCACTCGTTACTCGACACTCGTCACTCGTTACTAAGCAAAACAACATCAACAATTGCATCTGACGGAACGAAACAAACATTAAATCGTAATTTCTAGCATTTTGATCGTCTGCCAAATGGCCGATTCAACTGGCCAGGCCCAAAAGTGCAAGTCAAGTGCAAATATTGTAATTGCATGAGTATATGGCATTCATTAAGTGAGGTTATGTGCAATTCCTCGATGTAGAAATTGATCTACACTTGATATAATAGATAAGGTGTTGAAATTGAAGGTGGATGTAGCAATAACTAGACAAAAGACTTTGATAGTAGATTGAGAAACTAATAAATTATTAAATAATTTAGTTGAAGAATTGAAATGTTCATAACTAGACTTGGATTAAATTGTTCAAGAACTAGTTAGTAATTGACTAGTTGTTAAATTTGCAACAATACAAAATAGCTCAAATTTAACAAAAGTATTATAGTATATTAAAACTGCAATAACAAAACTGAAGATTTAGACTAGGGAAATTGTTAATTATTTAACTGCAATGTTAAAGAAATTGGATATTCTTTAAAGAATTCAACAGAAGTATTATATCATAATGATCTGATTCATTCTATACTCATAATGAAGCGTAATGAAATTCTGATTGTTTTCATATTATTTGAAGATTTTCTAGTTATACTTTCTGCTTTAAATTTTCATAAAACTTCAAATAGGAAGAAACTGCAACAACTTAAGTTGCAGGGTCAAAACTTTTTTCTTGTTGGAACCTTAAAGTTCTGTTGATTCAATTCCATCTGTATCTTAAGAAACTTACACAATTTCTTGACTGAAGAGAGAAGACGTTTGCTGACATATATACATATATACCTAATTCAAGATCAAGTGCAATTGTTGAATAACATTCATTAAGTATAATAGTTGAGCTGACCGGCAAGTTCGTTGCTTAAGTCTTTTGTATTGCAGGCGAAGAAAAAAGGAAATGAATTAAGAAAATGTGGAAAACAAAGAAGGAAAATGTCGGTCAAAGTTGAAAGTGTTTCGGAAACTCAAACCTGACCGTTATATGTATATTGTTGCCAACCATAATTTTGTTTTCGCCAAAGCAACAACGAAGAGACAGAAAGACAGAGAGAGAGAGATAGAGAGAGAGCGAAAAAACTGCAAGACATTGCAACAATCAAATTAAAGTTAAATTACATAAGCTGACAGGCTGGCGCTTATCTGTTGTTGTTGTTCGTTCGTTGTTGGTTGTTAGTTGTTGTTGTCCGTTGTTGGTTGTTGTTGGTTGTAGCAGCAACAACATGCGCTGACTTGGCGTGTTTATTTGTTGTGTAATTTGTGTGTGTGTCTCTGTGTGTGTGTGTGCAAGTCTGCTTCTTCATTTTCTTATTGCTTTATTATTGCTATTTACAACAGCAACAATCGACAACAACAATCGACAGCAACAACAACAACAATAACAACTGGGAAAGCCGTAGAAATTATGTTGCGTGACGTTTCATTTTGCACAAAGACTGTAATTGGCAGTCCCAAAAGTCGGCTAAGTATATTGGCCTAAAAATTGCGGCTAATGACCAACAATATGTAGATATATATATGTATGCATATAACTGAATATATGGATATATATGTCTATATGCTATATATAGAGCTGAAAAAGAGGCCACAACAGGCACGAGTTGTTGGCAATTTTTGGAAGTTGGTCAACGGACAACGACGTTGCAAGCTTTTGATTAGCTTTTATTGTTATTGTTTTTGCTTAATATTTTTGTGTATTGTTGGTTTTTGGTTTGCTTACTTAACTTGGCTGGCAGGTGAAATGCAAAAAGAGACGAGGTCAAAACATTTGCTGGGCAAAATTGCAATTGTGGCGAGGTCATTACGTTAGTTATGTTTCCTGGAAGCCAATCTTTGGGATCTGAGAAAGCCACAAGGAAGTTTGCACAACCCAAAGAGACAGTTGGACAGACGGACAGACTGAGAGCCGTGGCTAAAAGCCAAGTTCGATCATCATCGTCATGATCAGCAAACATTTGCATTTCCTCTATTGTTTTTTCTTTTCTTATTTTGGGTTTTCGCTCTTTTGAAAGACAAACAAACCCAAACAAAACAAACGAAGCGAACAAGAAAATCAACAAAATATTGTGTTTTTTTTACATTTTGGACAACTATTTGTTTTTGTTTTTTTACAAGCGATTCAGTGTCAGGATTTCTACATATGCCATGGCCCAGAACCAGAATCAGCCAAGCCAAGAAAAACTCTGGCAAATCGAGTTAAGCTGAGCTTCCATTCGATTTCGACTTCGACTTCGAGCCATGGTAAAACGTTGGCCTTCATCTAAGCCAATTTTTGAACAGCATTTAAAAATGCAAGCAAGTCTTTTGGCAGCTGCACTTTGCAGTTGGTGGCAGTTGTTGACCAGCAAATCGATTAAAACCATCAAGCAAGGCAACCGAGCAAAACAAACAACACGTTATAATCAAATAATAAGAATCAAGTCTAAAATAAAGCAAATACGACTCGGTAAATACCTCAACATCCAAATCGTAGAATCTCAGAAAGAGAGATAGAGTGATAAATAGAACGATAGATAGATAGATAAATAGATGGATAATGAAAATAGATTGTTGGATAGATTTTAACGCAAACAGTCGGGATTTTTTTGCTTTGAATGTATATAGATATGATAATCAGAATGGTAAATATAATATATATAATATTATATATAATATAATTTCTGGCAGTGCATACAAGTCGTATAGAGTCGACAATGAAACTTTTGACTGACGAATCTTGTTGATTGCTAAATATAATTGTTTAATTTGTGGTAATAACAATTACTTTTTCAAGTTTTCTACTAAAGTTAATTTTAAAATATTATAAAAATTACTTGAAAATTAAACTTATTAAAGATGGAAAAAAATATTATAGATTAATGCATAAAATGCAAGAAATTCAAATACTAATATCAATATAAGTAAATCTGTGATATAATTCAATATTTAGAATACTTTTAAAATTTAATTTTTGAAACTTTTAAGATCAGAATTATTTTAAAACTAAAGATTGATAATAAATGAATTCAAATTTGATGCTTATGCTTTGTTTAACAAGTGTTCGGCTTTAACCAACTCTGGTTTCGAACAAATGTACTATATTAAAAATGCAAAATTTGTTGAAAATATTAAAATGGATGGCATAACTTTCGATTGTTATAAATACTATGACCCCATTTAAAGTTGAATGGTATGAAAAAAGATAATGCGGTCACATCGATTAGCCATTGATCTTGGCCATCAAAGGCTGCTCCCAGACGATATATCAAGCTAAAAATTCTCGGACTTTAGTGCTAAACAGAAATGAATGGTAAATGTCTAATGAATAGCGGTTGAATAAACGAATGAATGGTGAATGAATGGTATGAGTAGCTAATAGAATAAGAGTTGCTTTAGCTTGAAACTATGTATGCTATTTAAAAGCTTTTTTGATTTTTGTTGCTGTGCGTTTTAGTGAAACTTTTGGAAAGAGACCAACCAAAAATGAAAAGAAAAGAAATAAAATAAAATTTGTTGTTGTTGGTTTCTTCTTTGGAATTGCTGTTGTTGTTGCTGTAGTTGTTGTTGTTGTTGGCGTTGCGTTTCGTATCGTTTCGTCTTGACGGCATTTGGTGTGTTAATTGATTGCATAACCGTCACAAAGAGTGGCAGCTCGAGACAGCGACAACAACTCACTCGGACACTCATTTACTCATTCACTCACACAAACAGTCATTCAGACAGTTAGTCAGTTGGTCAGTTGGTCAGTGGGGCGGACAGGCAGTCGGCCAAAAGGGGGTGTGCTCTTTTACAAGCTGGCGCAACCGTACCAAACTCAAACTCAAATCCAAATCCAAACCCAAACCCAAAATCCCAAACTGAAACTAAAAACTCGTCTCACAACATTTATTCATAATTTTTGTTGTTGTTGTTGCAGCTGCTACTTATTGGTAGTTGAATTTTAGTAGCTGCCTGCAAGCAGTTTGCACATGCAGCAAGCAGTGCAAAATCATATTGTATACCATATCTTTTACCATATCTCATTACAGTTGTTTGCTCTATTTTCCTAGAAGAATCTCTTAGATAGAAAATTTCCTTGTTTTTTCGTACTTTATTTAAGTCTGTTCGGACTTTATTTCCTTTTACTTTCTTTTGAGTAAAAATTGGCATATGAATACTATACTCTTATTACAGTTGATTAAACTTAATCGAGTAAATTGTATGGCATTTTCTTAAACTTTCTTCCAAGTATTAATTCACAAAGCAATGTTGGAGTTATGAAACTTGGCAATGCTGAAATGCCATTATGTTATTAGAGCTACACAAAGTTTGTAGTGGATATAATCTAATTTCCTTGTGAAACTAGCCAACTTTCATGAACTCTATGAAAAATGCAAAGGAAGGTTCTGCTAAATTTATATATCTTCTAGGTCCTATTGCACGATATTCATGCATTTCTCAGCTATGTTGTATAAAAATTTCAGCCCCATAGCTCTTTCCATTTCGTCTACACGATGTTCCGTCAGTCAGCACAAAGAGTTTTATATATGGTATGTATATAGATAGAGGATGATTAAAACGGTCAAGTTTCATTTAATATTCCTGGATTTCTCCTTTTTTTTCCTTGATAGACTTGAACTAAATATAAATTGTGAATTTGTTACGCACACACTTACTTAACAAAATTAACGCAAAGTTAATTTGATTTCTATTTGAAATTTTTGTCCAATTTGACTTTTGTTTAAACATTTTCTGGGTTATTGGTTTTTTGTTTTTCTATTGTAAAACCTCATTTGGTAACAACAATGCATTGTTGAAGCTGACATGGTCGCTGACATAATGACCAAACAATTTGGCAAAAGCTGAATACACACACACACGATTTACACACACGCACACACACACATATGAATTGCTTGACTGAGCTAGAAATCAAAATCCAAAATCTCAATTGAGCTGTTGCACTTTGTTGGTGTTGTTGGTGTTAGTGTTGCTGTTGTTGTTGTTGTTGCAAGTTGCTGTGGTCTGACAAGAACTAATTGCGACCTTGGGTCTCTATAGCAAACGAACGAACGAACGGTGCATGCATTTATGTAGATTGTCGACTCGAAATCTTGAGAATGCGCCGGTTTAAGCAGCCCACAGAAAACAGCACGTTCACATGCAACAACAGCAGCAGCAGCAACACCAGCAACAACAACAGCAGCAACAACTTGAAAACATGAAAACCTATCAATGCATAATTCATAATCGAAAATGATATTGTTCGTGTCAGATATGAAATTAATAATAGCCCAATAGATTGCCCAATAAATGTCAAGTAATTCCCGCCTAAGGGGGCTACTGTAGTACTTTAAAAGATAAGAAAACAATTTTGAATGCTACAAACTATAATTTACATTATATGCAAACTAGTTTTCATATCAAAAACTCAAAATTTTGAGCTGTAGGTTGGGTTAGGTTAAGTTGCTGAGTCGGTTTAACCAAAGTCGGATACTACTGTAGGATTAAAAGAGGAATGGAAAGAGTTGATCGGATATATGGAGAGGGATAAGCATTTCTTTACCACTTTGTACCACTTTGTAGAGTCCACAACTTTGAGCTGTAAGAATTCGGTATTTATCTACAAGTTTAAAGTCAACTCTAAGCAGTCAACATAAATATTTATCAAAATTAAATATAAATATTACAACGTAGGAATTTCAAATAACAACTTGAAGCATAAGCAATTTAAATTGTATGTTAAATCAAGTAAAATTATTCAGCTAATAACAAAACTTGTTATTGACTTTTGTTAAAGACTACAAAGTTTTTCATGCAAAAACTTTATTTGTAACAAATTATTTCTACATATGACAGATATGAGATATGGTCATGCGATCCAATTGAAAACCAAGCAAAATCGATCAAGTATTGGAAAAGCTTTTATTGATTGATGGTTGATGATTGAGTTAGACATTAAAGTTGTTCAAAAACTCCATTTTCTAATGATTATAATCGATTTAATTGATTTTCAGTTTTATTTAGTTTCCCAAAGTTTAAATAAAAGTAAAGTACTTTAATATTATTAAAACAATTAACTAACAATAAGTACATACTTTAAGAAGTAGGTACACTTTTATCGAAAATGGTACATTTCTCTGTAAATTCTGGTACACACTCTTTCCATAAAATGAATGAAATTTTACGTCTTCTCATGAGTGTAATGTAATTAAAGCTGTGCGTATACGAGGTTAAAAAAGAGAAAACAAACCGCAAACTTCTTGCATTATTATTTTTGCTTTCCTTTTTTTAGCTGTATTCGCGTCAGTCCTTTTCAGCCTTTTTTTTAGCCCTTTTGCCAAAAGATCTGTCCGGTTTTTTTATAGAAGTTATTTTTTCAATTCTGTCCTGTTTTCAATGTTAAAATTCTTGCAACTCTGAATGTAATTTACTGAGACAAATGAGAGGAAAAATGCATCAGATCTTTTCAGACTTTTTCTGCTTACTTTAGCCTTTTTTAAGCCTTTTTCCAAGAAAAAAGTCCAATTTTGTTTATTGAAGTTATTTTCTCAGATGTGTCCTGTTCTCAATGTTTGAAAAGACAAAAATGGGAGAAATGCATCAACCTTTTTAGATTTTTTCCAAGAGATCTGTCCTATTTTGTTTATTGAAATTTTTTCCTTAGGTCTTATAAAGGTTTTTTTAAGCCTTTTTTTTGCCTTTTCCCAAGAGATCTGTCCTATGTTTTTTATAGAATTTATTTTCTCAACTCTGTCTTGTTTTCAATGTTTGAAATTCTGACAATATAATGAGACAAAAAGGGGAAAAGTGCATCAGACCTTTACAGACATTTTCAGCTTATTTAAGCCTATTTATACTTTTTCCAAGAGATCTGTCCTATATTATTTATTGTAGTAATTTTTGAAATCTGTCCTGTTCTTAAAGTTAAATTCCTGGCAACTCTGAATGTAATTTTATGAGACGAAAAAGGGGAAAAACCGCAGTTACAACCTTCTTGAATTATAATTTGCTTAACTTTCGTTTTAATGGGTAACTGTACTTACTTTTGATTGCCCACATTTTGGTATCGCTCAGTCCACGCAGATAGCTGCGCATGTCCTTCGTGCAATTGAGGCTTAAAATACGTGCAACCTCGAGTTGCTGCCACTGCGCTGCAAGCAGCGACAGATCAAATACGTTGAGTGAATCTCGCAGTCGCAGCGTTTTCGACAGATCAAAATGATTGCTGTTGTTGTTGTTATTGTTGTTGATGTGATTGTTGCTGTTGTTGTTGATTTCCGTATGCAGACTCAAATTGATCACATTGTGCTGATTGACGTCACTGATGAGTGTCGGGTTAATGGCGGCAGTGGATGATGAGGAGAAGGAGGAGGACTTGTTGTCCTTGTCGATGGCCGCCTCAGCTAGCGCCAGCAGCAGCAGCAGCAGCAGCCGCGGCAGCACTTGATGTAAGCGCATGATCCCAACAAAAAAAAACCAAAAAAAAAAAAACAATAACGAAAAAAAAAACAACAACGATGGAAGATCCCACAAATGAACTGGGCACGTTCCGTAACCTGCTTCACTTTCACTCAAAAGCACACAGAAAAATCACCAAAAAGAAAAAAAATTATATAAAACAAAAACAAACTATATTAAAATTCCAAAAATATATATAGTATATACAAAAAATCCAAAGTGTGTCGTCTCGTATTTCCTTTTTTTTATTTGAAATTTATTTTGTGTTGTTTAAATCATTTTCACAGCGAACAGAAAAAAAAGACTATTTAATTATCACACACAACATATAAAAAAACTCTTCTCTGCTTCTCTTTTTCGGGGTTGTGTAATAAACTCAACTCGACTCTTTTTCACCGTTAGAATTTCTCAGTTTTAATTTTTTTCGGTTTCTTTCGTTTCGTTTCGTTTAAATATTTGATTTTTTATTTTAGTTATGATTTTTTATTTTGTTTGTTTTTTTTTTGTTTGCTTTTTTTTTTTGGCACTTTTACTTTCGTTGCGCACGCGCGCGTTTATAGTAACGAGGGGAGGAGGTGGGAGCTGGGAGCTGCGACAAGCGACTACGACCGCTTGGCATGAACGCACGTCAACGAATTGCGGCTGCGCGTCTTGGACAGCTGTAAAAATATGCTAACAATTTCAAAAACGCAGCCCAAAAAAGACGCAGCAGCAGCAGCGACAGCGACGTAAGCAGCGCGAGAGTCAAAAACCAACAAAAAATAACTGAAAATCTCTGTTGCTGCTGCTGCTGCTGTCGTTACTGCTGCTGTTACTGCTGCTGTTGCTGCTGTTGTTGTTGCTGCTAGCAGCAGCAGTTGCTGCTGTAACTCAAGCTCAAGCTCAGCGTGAGCATGAAAGCGCAAGTGAGAGACAACAGTGCAAATTTTAACCATTAAGTCAGCTAAGCGCAACGAAAGTATTGCAGACGCCGCCAAAGAAATGAGCGAATGTACTATGGGCAAAAAACTACAATATTCTGGCATAAAGTTTGATCTTGTTGTTGTTGAGACAGAATAAAAATATGTTGTTGAAACAATTCTTATATGTATATCAAAATTGTATAAGCTTAAGGAATAAAGAAAAAATAAAAAGCAATTTACTATGGGAAAATTTACGATATTTTGGCATAATTTTATAAACTGTGGAATAATTTATCTAAAGGTTTCCCTTCATCTATGCTATCATAAATTATGAGGAAAATATTTTTGAAAACGTACTAGAACGTAGAAACAATTTCTAGATCAAATGATCGAAATGACATTCCGCATAAAAATCGGACTAGATTTGGTTTGTAAAGAAGGATAGACTTGGTTTCAAAAAAAGGCTAGATAAGAGCCTACAAAAGGCTACGTTTTCACTTTAAAACAAGTTTTAAGTGTTGATTTTTTCTAATTTCTGAATCAATCAAGATCAGACCAAAATCAAATCGACAATCTCCATATAAATCGGTATAATTTTGACAAAGTTTTTAAAGTTTAAAATCCGAAAACAAATTGTTTTTTAATGTTTACTACGCTTAAAATTTAAAATTTTGAGAAAGTTAATCAAGGTATGTAAAATAAGTTGGTAGTAAAGAATGCAAGCAAAGTTTTCCATCTCTAGCAAAATACTTTGATTTTGTGTCAAATTATTAAGCTTTTTTCAAACAGTTGAAGCCAGAAAAAAAGTCTTAAGTTTTTCCCATTGTGGAATGAGTGAGAGCGCAAAGAGAGCAAGAGCGAGAGCGAGGGCGAGAGTGCAGGCAAAGAGTGAACGCTGCTTGTCCAGTTAAATTTCAAGAAAAAAATCCCTGCGTCATCGGCGATGTTGTAATAAGCAAACAGTTTGTTAAACGAATGTCGTTGTCGCTATTGTTGTTGCTATTGTTGTTGCTGTTGCTGTTGTTGTTGTTGTTGTTGCTGTTGTTGCTGTTTTGATGTTTGATGTTATGCGACTGTGTGAGTGTTGCAAAAGTGTGCGCATATTGGCCGCAAAAAAAGAAAAGAAATAATAGCAACAAAAGAAAAGAGCCAAAAAAAAATGAGTTCAACTTTGAGACTAACAATTGAGCGATAATCAACTTATAGCAAAAGCAGAGATTAATGAGTGAGATTAAATGGAAATCAAGTGAATGCACTCAAATAAGGACTAGTTAATAAAGGAATAAGGAAATTATAAATTAAAAAAAATATTATTTAACTAAATCGAGGTCTACTTATAAAAGAAACACACAAAAACACTTGTCAAAAGACAAGGAGCAAGACACCTTAAGATCGTATCATCAGCACGATCTAAACGGAAACTCATGCTTGCACTGTTAGAACCAATTGAGAATTCTAAGCCGCACAAATGAAAAATAATTGTAAGCTGAGTTCATATTTTTCAAGACTTTTGTCTTTTGTCAAGTGAGTTTTTTTTGTAAGTAGACCTCTTTATTAAACAAATTAAAAAGCTGATACTCACTACAAATTAAACCATTTCAAATTGAAATATTTAGTTTTTTGGAAAAATATAAAATTTATATTATAAATAGCAGAGGTAATAAATGAATAAAATTGAAAAATAAACTAAGTAAGCTCAACAAAAGTATTAACTTTAAGATAATGAATGCTAAACTGAAGAAGTGTTTAGCATGTTTAAAGAACCTCACTTAAAAACAATAATATAATAATGTATATTAATAATAATAATGTATATTTGTATAATAATGTATATAATGTAGTAAGTTTTAAGAATTAGTTGAATATGTAAATTAGAAAAGTAAGAAAATTAGACAGATTGAATACAAATACTAACAGTTGAATAACAAATGTATTCACTTTTAAATAACTAGTGAGAAATTAACAAAATAAGTATTACATTTAATCTTGGATAGTAACTATTATTAAGTATTATGAATATCAGTGAATAACTAAACTATTCACTTTGCAGAATGAAGATAAACCGAGTTAAATGAATAAAGCGAAACAATCGAAGCTTAAAGATCGCATCAATCATGACTTAAAGGGGCTCAATAGTGTGACAAATGAATGATCTGTTAATTAACGTGTTTAACACACCGTTAAGATCATTAATCTAATATTAAGATTTTGATAATTAATTTAGTTATGTGGCTGTTGTTGTTTTCATTGTTGTTGTTGCTTTTTGTTGTTTTCTGAATGCATTCATTTGCGGTTGAACGAAACATTCCGTACAAGGAACAAGAAAAGTCAACAAAATGTGGCAACGGTTGCTTTTGTTGTATTGTTTTGTTGACCTGTTTACACATATACACACACACACACACACAGACACACAGACACACCTGCTGCAAGTTGCAAGCTTCAATCCCGGTACCCAATTCGAGCAGAGTTGTAAACAACCACAACAAACAACAACAACAGCAGCAACTTAAACAACGACAACAGAGTTGTCATTTCACGTATTGTTGTTGTTGTTCCTCTCTCTATCCCTCTCTAACTACCACACGCTTCCTCTCTCTCTCTCTCTCTCTCTTTCTCACCATACTCCCTCTCACTATTTTGAAAACGTACAATTGTGTAATTTGTAATTTGTCGATAGAAAGAAAAACAAAATCCCCCGAAAATGTCGTGCAATACTTTTTCAATTTTTCCAAATTACATGAAAAGCTGTGGAAAAACCTACATGCAACTGTGCAACACTTTATTACCGTTAGCTCTGTTCGCTTTGTTGGCTGGTTGTCGCTTTGGTAGCTTGCGATAAAAACCAGTTCTTAAGATCTTTCAAAAAAAAAACACAAAAAAAGTGAGACTCAAAATGCTGCCAAAAAGTGCATCATGAATGTTGGAATTCTCCAAAAAAAATAAGTTGAGATGGGTGTGAGTGTGAGTGTATCAGTGTGAATGGGTGCATGTGAATGGATTCGTATATGAGTGTGTGAGTGTTTTTGTGCAAAGGGCAAACAATGCAGAAGATTTTACCAGAAGCAATTTTGAAAACAGAATGCGGTGACGGGATGATCGTGAACTGAAAAAAGATGCGAAACTGGTTTACATTGAACACGAAATTATATAGGGGGAACATTTTGTAAAGATAAGGATAATTTGGTATACTACATACTCTATAGAAACGCTTTTTAAAACTCTACAAGTTGAGTAGTAAACTTAGAACCAATAATGTATCTATGGTATGGTATCAATATCTAAATCTATATCTGTGGAAAAGATACTCTAAAGAGTGGAAAATGGCTGGAAAATGTTATCCTCTCATGTTGAGAAACATTGTTTATTATTCAAATAAAGTTAAAGGTTATTTTTATTCTATTTCTGTATCGAAAACTGAACTGAATAAACCATTAGCCGAATGCATAACCCAACTGAAGTAACATTGACAAGAGTGAAAGAGATGGCAAAGTGTGACATCAAAAGCAACGGTAAATTATTCAATGTCTGTGAATCGGAGAGACAGAGAGAAAAGGTGGGAAAGGGAGATGTGAATGAAGAGATGTAAATGAAATCTACAAAATACATATGTAAGTAGTTTTTTAAGGTTAGGGCACAACGGTCGGTCGGTCGGTCGGTCGGACGGTCGGTCGGTTCATGGACTGTCATGTCATATGAATACTATTTGTATTCATTTTCGTATATTCGTATATTCGTATTGTAATGCTGTCAGCAGCAAACCTGTCGTCTGGGTCGACTTGGGCCCGGTCTCATATTTTAATGAGAAAAGTGAAAGTGTCAAGAAAAAAAAAAGAGGCAAAAGCCGACAACAGCAACAACTACAACAACAACTACAACAAATATTCAACTTAACAGTGAATAAATAATAAAGTGCTACTAAAAATCCAAATACGAATACGAATATATTCGTAAATACTCATATCAACACTCATTCAACTGAACAAATTGGAATTCATTATACATGACATCGGAATCATTTCTTAAAGTCTTTGCACAGTGGTTGCGAATCTTAAATGTGTGTCAGTGTGTTGCAAGCTACTTTACAACACTGTTTTTTTTTTTTTTTTTTTTTTTTGGATATGAACAGTGTTGGAAATTTAAATAATATTTGCAAGTCTGCGTTGTAAGAAATTAACATATTTTTTTTAATTAAGAGAAGCATTTCAAAAAGTTGGATAAAATTTGAGAAGTTGTCGATAGGGTTACATAAAATTTATAGAACAAATAATCTCATTTGATTATTACTTAATTTCTTAAATTATATTATATATATTTTTTAAGACTTTTAAAAGTTTCAACTTCCATAACTTTTGTAAAAAATCATGTCAAAAACAACGAAAAATTTGCTTTGTGAAGTTTCACTTAATTTTAATAATAATGTCAAAATTTATTGTGTTTTTCCCCCATTTATTTTACTGTCTTTCCTAGTTCTTCGACTGTATTACATCTTTTGAAAGCCATCTTCTTTTAAATACAGGGTATAACAATTTCATCAGTGTTATTTAGGTTAGGTTCAAGCTCAACTCATGTTACATAATTTTTACACATTTCCATGTCGTCTGCTTTGAGCAGAGTTATCGTTTACCATAGTTTGCTTTTATCTTCAAACGTCGCATAGAAGTGAAATTTTTTTTTATATTTTATTTAAATATTACACACTTTTTTTATGTGTGTGTGTGTGTGTGTTGTTTTATGTGTGCGACAATCTTCTTTAGTTTATCGAATGTTTTTTATGAATGAAATAAACTCAGTTGCAAACAGAAAAATCATGATTCAGAACTTGATGACAGAGGTTTAAAGAAAGTAGGAAGATGAGCAGAAGAGTAAAAGTGGTGTAAAAAGGGGTAGACAAAAAGGTTGTATTTGGTGTAGAACAATTCATCGAGGTTTATCGATAACCAAATCACATTAAACAGGCAATCGAGGAGATAAAGCTAATCAAATTAAAAGTACATATTCGGAAAGAATCGCATAACTGATTGATATATTTACATAAACTATAGTAAATTTAAATTACAATGCTGTGGAAACTTGTTGGGAGAAAGGCTCTTCCTTAAAGTTTACATAGTTTATCGATAGCCGATATATATTGATAAATTTAGTAGAATGCCGCTTCTAAGTGATCCTTGGACGGAGAGTTAAAACGTTCGATAGCATTCTGCATCTGCGTTTATCGATAGGCAAAACAATTACATATGGTACGTTAGACTTCATTTTGATCAGGTCAAAGTACAAGGCGGTCGTGTTGTGGGGTCATCGCATAACCGTTACGTCACGTTTTCACACTTTGACCATGAACGCATTTTACGCCAAGGAAAATAAGCTTTGCAATGTAACAACAACAATAACAACAACCACGAGGCAAGTTAAACTGAACTAAATGCCGTTGATTTTTCTTGCGTCGTAACAGATTTTTATGATTATTATAGTTTTTTTTGTGTATATTTTTTTTTTGATAATTACTTTATTTGCAATCTTCATGAAGCAATAGAAGAAACCGCCGTTAATTAAAAACGCAAACGCGAACTGAGACAGAAGCAAATGAGCACAGATTGCTGCAAATCCCGTTGAGAAGAGTGAGAGAGGGAGAAAAGAGAGAGATGGACTTAGAGAGAGAGAGGGGAGAGTGTTTAAGCGAGGTGGGAAACGCTGTTGCCATATTTTTTTAGGGCTAATATAGTTAGTTTGATATTAAAAATTGCCTCTTCAAGAGGAAATTGTGGCAGCGGGGAAAAGGGTTGACAAACGAAGCTGGTGGGTCTGGGGAGTGTTAAGGAATGGAGAAGGGGAAATTATGAATGAACAGCGAACAGAGTTTGTAATAAAAGCGGCGCCAAAATATTTTCACTTGATTTTAGCGGGATGTCATTTTAATGGCCTCGCGCTAAAGTTCACATCGAGTCTGTGACAAGAGGGGGAAGTAGCAGCGGACAGGGGAATGGGAAGGGGAAAGGGAAGTGAGAGGGGGAGGCGCTGTTATGCAACAAAGAGAAAATTGACAATAAGACAAAGCGCAAGAGAGCCCAGGCTTGAACACAAAAAAAAAGATGCAATGTCACTTACCCATTAATAAGCCAAGGCAGCTGTAAAAAAAACAACAACAACAATAAAAACACAACTCCACGGCACGTTCACAAATCGGATGCGATGTGAACGAGATAACATAACGGTAACATATTACGAGTATTGGAGTGGGTTGTGGAGTTGAAGTTGCTTTGTTGCAGTGAATAATTTGAGGGTTTTTTGCCAGGAAATTGTTTCAAAATCTGTAACAGTTTATTTTTGAATTTAGCACAGCCGTTAACTGCTTGTGAGTAACTCGCAAGCAGTTCCACTTTTCAGCCACTTTCACTTAGATGGCGCCACAGGGTACACAGAACTCTACTGCTTGTGACTAGCTACCACTGCTATGACATAGATGGCGGTAGCTACGTAATTCTAGCAAGCAGTTCAACTTGCAGCCACCTTTTCATAGATGGCGCTACCGCCTACAAAGAACTGTACTGCTTGCGGGAAAGCTACAACCGCCCTGCCATAGATGGCGCCAGCGCAGTAATTCTTAGCAAGCCACAGTCCATTCCGCACAGATGGCGCCACGCCGTAGTAAAACAAATATAAAAATTCTTTTCAAAATTTCTGTTTAATTCATAATGCTCTTTGTTTTGCTTATATACATATTGAAGTATACATACATACATATACATATATATGCACATATACTATATCTAGGGCATACATAGAGCAGATTTTGTTAGTTTTCTGGTAGTTTCAAACCAATTTACATACATATTTAATGCATTTCTCTGAACGCAAAAGGTACGCAACGAAATGTTTACATTGTATTTTTTTTGATTTTTTTTTACCTTTTATTTCTGTTTACTTTTAATTTATGTAATTACTGTTAGTGTGTGTGTGTGGCTTTAGGTTTTAGTTAGCTAGTTAGAGACAGCTGGAAATCGTGCTCAATTTCGTTTACAGTTATTGTTTTTCATTATTATTATTATTATTAATATTTCTCGTACATAATTATTTTCTTCTTTCTTTCTTAGTTTTTCTTGGCTAAAAGCAAAATTTATGTTTTATTTCTTCAAATTGCTATATAATGTACTTTTTGTTTTTTGTATTTTTTTTCTTTTAGCTTTTTCTGTTTTGTTTTTTTGTGCAGCTTCGGCAACATTTTTTTTTGTCTAATATTTCGTTAATTAACTTATTTTTTTTGTAGCCCTTTTACCTAATTATTAATCAACAAGAAAAAAACGCACTTTATACTGGTTTTTTTTATTTGTTTTTTATAGTGTGTGGTTTTGTGTATTCATGTTCCATATCCAAGCAGCTAAGTTAAAAAATTACAAAAAAAAAAAAAAAATTTGAAACTACCGCATTAACCTATAAAGATGTTACGTGTTGAGCTGTTATTAGTAGGCTTAAGTAAATCTCATTTAATTATTATTATTATTATTATGTAGTTTTATCAAGTGTTTGTGTGTGTGAGTGTTTTATTGTTTTATTTCATCAATAGTTTCTTATTTCCTTTGCTTTGTTTCTTCACTTCTTCTATTCCTTAAAAGCTGTTCTTCCAGTGGGCGCATGTTAGAAGTTTTTTTTTTAATTTTTCTTAAAATTTAGTAGTATTTAGGAAAAGTTTTTAAAGTTGAAATTAGTAATTCATATTTTTCAATAATTTCTCGTATTTCTCATACTGTAAAAATAATCAGACGCCCATCTACTAAGGAGAAGCAGATGGAAAGATAGAAGTGTTTGAAGACTGGCTTGCTGCTTGCACTGCTTGAATCTGCTTGTTTCGTTTAGGCCTACTGCTTACCTAACAAATAGTTGTTGCGTTACGTTTAACGTCAGTGTGTGTGTGTGTGTGGGTGCATGTTACGGCGGATGATTTGGAAGCCAAGCGGCAAAACGATCGATAAATATCGATAACTGTTGATCGATAGATGTCGATAACTGTCGAGAAGTAATGACATATTATTAGTTACAGGTATGTATATACTGTTTGGCTTGTTGTATTCTGTTACGATAATACATAGATTCGATAGTTTTGCAGCTTCACTAAAGAGTGTGAAAGGGACAGAGTGTATGTGTGTATGTGTTTGTATGTGTATAGAGAAGAGCACATGTGAAGTAGTATAAAGTAGTTCATAAGTATATATCTATATATATCATAATTTGTATTTATATATACATATATATAGATCGTATATTCGTAGAGAAAGGCACAGATGAAATTATTACATAATAATTAAATTTGTTTGTTGTTGTCGTTTGTTGTTGTTTGTTTGTTTGTTTGTTTTGTATAAATGTGTTCGGTTACGCGTAACGCCCGATATCGGCCCCGATCGTAATTAGCAATAAAGTTTCTAAGTTCGATTTGTTGCTTGTTTTTTGTTTTCTTATTTTTCCCATTTTTTGTGTGTGTCAAAAGTTTATCTAAACTTGGGTATGCTAAATGTTATCGTTATCGTTATCGATACATTTTGGTTGATCTACAAAGAGTGTAAAAAATGCCTTCTTATTAATTTCATTAGACCATGTAGAGAAATTGACAGTGTTTGTGTTCATCTTCTTCATCATCATCAACATCATCTTTCTTTATCTTCTTCTTTTATCGCTATCAATAAGTTTTCTTTGTGCTGACTTTTAGGTTAGCTATTGTAATTCGTTGATAGTTTCATATATACATATACATTTATATATATATATATATACTAAGTATATAATATAGCTTATAAATTTCTCTAATACTTTTTCTATGTTTTTTGTTTTCTTCTAATTTTTATATAAATGCTACGACATCAAGTTGTTCCGGGGTTCCGAGAATTTGTAGAGCTCTCAATGAGGGGGGGGGATAGTTTTAGTATTATCTATTGCAGTTAGATAAGGGCTAAGTTTATAATCCGACTATCATTTAAAGATTTACTACGTATTGTATATATAGACTATATATATATATATGCTACAGTTAACACTAGAATGTACTTTAGTATCTTCGGTATTTGCCCGTTAGCCCGTTAGTTTTTTTGGTATATAAAAATAAACCTTTGGGTTCTCGATTATCCATATACTCTTGTTTGAGAGGGGGCTTTCTTTTCAATCAATTAATTTAAGATGTACTCCATTATATAATTACTACGCAAAAAAGTTAACATATGCTAATTACCCTTACTTTCTGTGTGTGTGTGTGAGAGAAAGAGAGAGCGATAGGAAGAGAATCTGCGATTAGTACTTTCTTTTTTTTTTCGTTTTTGGCACAATTTCATTGAAATGAAGGAGACAACAAGCGCGCTTAGATTAAGGCCAGAAAGAGAGCGCGCTTAAGCCAAAAGATTGTCGAAAGAGCAACGTATACGGTTGTGTGTGAAAGAGCAAGACGAGTGTGTGTGCGAGAGAGATGAAGTGTGTCTGTGTTAAGTTTCTATGTAAATTCGTTTTCATAATGTTAATTTTTCTTCTTTGTTTTTTTTTTGAATGAAAAATGTCAACAATGTAGGTTTTTTTTTGTTTTTCCGGGTTTTCCGGTTTTTTTTTTCGTATTAATCTTGGGTTTTTCTTAGTAATTTTCATCTTAACGAGCTAAAATTTCTATTGCTTATCAATGTGTGAATACTGCGTCAGCTTTTACTTAAATCATTTGATTTGATTTTCTTTTGTTTGTTTTATGACTAGACTACATAAAATACAATACAATACAATAAGATCCAATACAATATAATACAATGCGATACACATACATATTCTTTATATACATACTCTAGAGGGTGTACATACATTTAGTATTTTGTTTCTTCTTCTTTCCATATCTTCATTTCTTCTTCATTTATTTTTTGTATAGTTTATATAAATGTTTAAACTTTAAGAGCTAATCACAGAGTTGATGATTTTTGTTCACAATTTCCATCATATATGCATGTACTCTCACGTATGTAGTGTATATATACTTGTACTATATATACTGAATCCTGGTACATATATGTATATATATACATATTCTGTATAACTGTATATATATATATATATATATCGCATATAACGCTTGTTGTTGTATACATATCAATAATCAGCTTTTTAGTATATATTTAATCGTTAATATATTTGTTGCTGCATTTATCGATTTTGGCTTGAAACGGAAAACGCTCTAAACAACGATTTTTCTTTGTCATCGATAAGTTTTTGTTTGTTTTTTGTTGTTGTTGCTAAACTTATGAAAACCGTAGATTGCACTAAAAACAGTTGACAATTATTTGTAGTTTTATTATGTTTTTTTGTTTTTCTTTTCAATTTCTGTTAGAGAACGCTCTAATTGAGTAGTTATCGTTATCGTTAATCGTTAATCGTTACAGTGTACAGTTATAGTTTACAGTTACAGTTTACAGTTTAAAGTTAACAGTTAACGGTTTACAGTTTACAGTTAACGCCTAACGCTAGTGAGTAATGTTATCGTTAATCGTTTATTGTTATCGTTATCATTATATATGCCTATTAACTAACGATTTTAGTTTTGCTTTCTTCAAACTGAGCACTTGGAAAATTCCCTAAAGTTAGCACAGGCTACAGTTACAGTTACATCAGTGTGTGTGTGTGTGTGTGTGTAAATGAGAGAGAGCAAGATAGAAAGACAGAGATGGCTAGTATATACAGTAGAGGCTGACAAATTTGAATTCTCACAAACTCGAATTTATTTATTTATTTAAGGTCAACTAAGGGCAGTTGACCAAAAGTAATTTCAATTTTTAACTTACATTAACAAATATGTTTTAAATTAAGTTTTTAATTACATAAGTTTTGAAAGAAGAGCTTCAAGCTCTTAGAATTCAGTTTAAATTATTCTCAATACTATTTAGACCCTGTACTTCAAAGTACAATGTGTACATTTTCAAAAGAATAAACAGAAAAAGCTGTTCGAAAATTAGACCCACCTAGGACAAACAAGTGATTCCAATTTGTGAGAGTCTACTGTACCAACCAACTGATTTACATTTATCGTTATCGAGAAGTGAAATTCGGCAACGTTGCCTTAGCACAAATGCTTTCTTAATCGTATAATTAGAGTGAGTGAATAAGAAAGTGGGAGTTTGTGTGTGTGTGTATGTAAGTGTTAAATAACCTAAGCTTAATCCGTTGACGATTGCGGCGACTTGACGAGCAACAACTCGTTGTAATCACTGTCCTCGTTGCCGCATTGATCTCGTTGATCCATGCGACGTCGCTCGCTAATGATTCGCATAATGTCCGCTGAATCGGATTTGCCAGGCGTCGGACCGTCGCCAGCTGCTCCGACATTAAGTGAACCGGAACCGGAAGCAGATGCTGAGCCGGAAGCGGTTGCGGAACCAGAAGCGGAAGCAGAAGCAGAACCAGAGCCACTAATTTGATTGACATTTGGTGGCGGGATGGCGACATTCGTTGTGGGCAGCAACAAGGAGTTTTCATCCATGTCCGCATCCTCATCGAGTGCTTGCTGCTTGAACAGTTGCTTCGTGCTGCCGCTGCGACTGCGCGGTGGCATGCAACGTGGCACGGACAACAAGAGGCTGCTGCGTCCGGAGGCTCCCAGGAGGCAACCCTGATCCACGGACTGTGACCAGCCAAAAGGACGACGTGCGTGCGTAACGGTGGGCGTTATTGACATGGCCATGGGCAAGGGCATACTGATGGGCGTGGGTGTGGCTAGGGGTGTGGCTAAGGGTGTGGGCGTGGCTAGGGGCGTGGGCGTGGGCGTGGGCGTGGGCTGCACGAGAGCACTGACCACGGCCAGTGCCTCTGCTTCCATATCGGAAAGCGGAAGCGGAAGCGGATGCGAACGAGGATCATGATCATCGTGATCTCTCTCATCCAACACATCTCTGGAGGGTCGCGGCACATCTGCACTTCGTATGCTGCGTATATCGAGATCATAGCTTGAGGATGGACTATTATTGCCACCGCCATCGCTTTCCAGGCTCTCAAAGATTGTGCCACGCCTATAGTCGAGGGCATCACCGCCCCATGGCAATGAATCGCAACTGGTGCGTTTTGCCTCCAGATTGCGTCGTCGGATGGCCTGCTCATCAAGCGAACGCTCCTTGGACAGCACGCCGCGCTTGCGGAAGCCGGCGGCAGCTGAAGCACGACGCCCTCGCCGACCCAGGGGCGGCAATTGCAAGCCATGTTCCCCCGAAGAGGATTGTATTGCACCTGCCGTCCCTGGGCCAACGTTAAAGGGTTCGCCCAGCCGTGCGCCAAGCGCCTGAGGCGTCAACGCACCGCCCATTTCGGCCAGGCTTAAACCCAAGCTGTGTTGTTGTTGCTGATTAAAATACTGTATGGTCTGACGACGTCCAGTTGTAGTTCCAGTTCCCGTACCCGTTCCCGTTCCCGCTGCAGCTTGATTTAGATTTGTTGCCGCACTGCTTGTCAAGCTGGGGAACTTCTTGTCCAACGATGGTGTGCTATAGATGAAATTCTTGGGCAGAGATTTGACCTTGGCCAGTGGTCGCGGTGGAGCTGCCACTTTACTTTGCGCCTCCGCCAGCTGCTGGCACAGTTTTTGCTCCTGTGCAAATTCCTGTTCACGGACAAGCTCACGCTCTAGCTCAACTTCCATATCGAGCTCGTCTTCCATTTGTTTGTGGCTCTCCTCGAGGTGTTTCATCAGTACAGCCACGACGACGTTCACTAAAACGAATTGCGCCATAAGAACGAATATCACAAAGAATATGGGAGCAATAACCGAGCTGACGCAACAATTGCGTACACAATCAGCGGCGTCATCGCAATTATCCCTCAGCGTGTCCTTCATGATGCCGTTCCAATTGTCGCCAGTCGCTACGCGAAACAATGTGAGGAAAGCCATGCCAAAGTTGGCGAAGTGCGCGTGCTCGCCGAGACCCTGGCAGGGTATCTCATCGGAGCACTCGAGACGACCAAATAGCTCCACGCCCAATGCCGCAAATATGAAGAATAGCAGAAAGAAGAGTAATCCCAAATTACCAACTTGTGGCAATGCCTGCATCACAGTATCCAATAATGCCCGAATACCCTTTGCCATTTTCAATAGTTTCAATACTCTTGCAATTCGCAGTACACGCATTACACGTATTATTGTTGGATTTATCGGTATTATATTCGTTTCAAGTTCTTCCAAAACGATACCAACTATCGAGAGTAATACGATGCCGACGTCAAGTTGATTCCAACGATCCTTGAGATATAAACGCCAGCCCAATGCCACAAGTTTCATGTTTGCCTCGAGTATAAAGACGGCCGTAAAGAAATAATTGAAGATCTTCAATGCATACTGTAATGCCTTGGGCATCATATAGTATTCCATGGCCATCGTAACCACATTAAGTCCGATAACAGCGGCGATCGCCAGATCAAAGTATTTCGACGTGACCACATTATGTACAAACATTCGAGTTGGTGAATAATTTGTATAATACGGTGGTTCATGCATTCTTCGGCGTTTCTTTTCCATTTGTAGGGCTCGTTTTGCCGCCCGACGAATCTTTTCCTCTTTTTCCTGTTCCTCGCGACAACGATGGAAATTCTCGACCACAACACCGACAAACATGTTGAGCACAAAGAATCCAACGAGTAGAATGAATGCGATAAAATAGAGTAATCGCCATTCGTTATAGTTGACAATCGGTTGTTGATCGACACCAACGGCATCGAGTCCCGTATACATGATGTTAACCCAACCATCGCGGGAGCTCAGCACAAAGAGCGACATCAAAGCCTTGCCAAGATCATCGAAATTGTATTTACGATTCGTCCAAACATTGCCGGGTATGCGACGACACTCGTCCGCATTGCGTACGTTCTTAATGTTCTCGCCCTCGCAGTAGAAGAAGGTGCCCTTGAATAGTTGTACACCGAGGATGCCAAAGATAATGAAGAAGGTGCAACAGATCAGCACAATGTTCCCAATGGGACGCAGGGACGATAAGAGCGTTTGCACGACTAGTTTCAGACCCGGGGCGCGGTTAATTACCCGCAGGGGCCTCAGGGAACGAAGTAGCCGAAACACCTGCGAATCAAAATATCAAATCAAAACGTATCGTCAGTCCACAAATATATTCAACTATATCATTTTCTATATCAAATATATATATATATTTATCTATATATATACATATATAGCCTCAACGATCGCCAGTGGTGATAACTGAAATTGAAACAACTTGTAACTCAAAACTGAAACAGAAACAGCAACGGAACGTGATAATAAAGCATCAAGTCAAAATTGAAATGTTATTGAAACAATGGGAATGGAATGGAATGTTTAGCGAGCATGACAAAGGCTGTAAGCAAGGGCAAAGAGAGCGTTACGCTATATAACTACTCTCAACTTCTAGAGCGGGGGTCTTTTAAAACGTTTATATGCACATTTAACATCATTTATTTTACAAACTTCGGATCTGTAAAAAGCAATTCAATATTTATAATGCTTGTAAGAAGTAGAGATGAACGCGAAACGAGTAAAATTGGGATAACTTTACCATTTTCGAATGATCAAACTAGAGCTCGAGGTAGCTTAATACTCACAGATAGAGTAAATCAAGGAACGTATAGAAATGAAACACTTGCATGTATTAAAACACCCAAATTGAACTGAAAGATTCAGGGAACGTGTGAAATCGCTTGAATAAAGTTGAGTAGGTCGTGGAACTGTTACTGAACGGAACGAATGGAATAGGGAACTCTTTAACAAATTGAAAGGAGTCGAACTATTTTTTCTTTTGGAGTTTTATCTATAACTTCTGAATACTGAAGAAGTTCTTGCAACAATCGATATGCGGAAGAAATGCAACACGTAAAAACGGTTATCGGAACAGAAAGAATCGATATTATCCTTTGACATGCTCATCTCTAAATCTTACTTATAGAATATATGTACATATAATTTGTGCCAGGAATTTTCAACTTTTACAGATCTGATAAATATTAAATGAAAACAAAATGTGAGATTAGGTTGAAACTTTAATAAATGGAATTGGGACGTGACAGTGTTAAGAAATGCAAATTACTGATAGATATATATTCATATATATAGATAGTTATACATAAGTATATATACAAGCGATATGAGAGTGAAACAACAAATTACTTTGGATGTGGAAGAGGAACTTTCAACACTTTCAAATGGGGACTCTACACATACACACATACACACAGAGATAGATACAGTTGGAGATATAGATGGAGATAGATAGATAAATAAAAGCGTTACGAGTAATTTGTTTGCCATTACATGATATAGCACGAGAATTTACCTGCAGATCGGTTTGGTTTTTTTAGTTAAGTTTTTTGGTTGAGTTTTAGTTGAGTATTATGTTATGGTTAATATGGAATACCCGATTTTCATATACAATATACAATATTTATATATATATAAAAATATATATAGACAGAGTCAGAGACAGAAATAGAGTGTTAGAAAGAGAGAGACACAGAGAGAGACAGAGAGAGCTTTTTGTAAGACGATATCGCGGTCAGTTTTTGACGATGGTTACGAAAGATGTGTGCATAAGATGGAAACAGAAACAGCATTGTAAGTGGAAAGAGTAGCCAATTCAGATAGAGATAGAGCTATAGTTAAAGAGAGAGAAAGATATAGAGAAAGAGAGAGAGAGAGAGCGAGAAAGAAAGCGAAAGAGCGAGCGAGCGAGCAATGGCTAGAGCTTTTCTAAGCCGCGTGAGCTATAGCAATTGATTTTTTTCTAGCTTTTTTTTTTTGTTTTTGGTGAAGCGTGGTTCGTGGTTATCGTGGTGGAGAGTCGATAGAGTGGTTTCACACGGTGGTTCTGACGCTGTTGTTGATTGGTTGCCAGTTGCCGCTATACGATGATTTCTTGTTTTCTTTTTCTTTTCTTTTCTTTTCTTTTCATTTTTGTTTTTCTGTGTATGTTGCCCGTGTGGCATGGTTTGGACCAAACTTACCCTTAAAATCCCAAATATCCTTGGACTCGATTCGCTAATCAATGACATTAACAAATCAATTATCGATATTGTAACCAAAGATCCATCCATGATATTCCAACCGGATGTGAAATACGCATCCGGGCCATAAAACATGCCCGTGGCAACTACCTAAAAACAGAGGGTCCCCGAATCGAAAATAAAATCGAGTCAATCAATTCAATAAACTAAGTAGTTAATGGTGTTGAACTCACCTTAATGAACATTTCGACTGTGAAGACGACGGTGAACACGTAATTGGCTGTTGACAGGAACAATCTTTCGGTGCTGCTTGGAGGGATGTTTGGTCTTTCCATAGCCAATGTAATGCAATTGAGTGCTATGAACAATAGGACAACATTGTCGAACCATTTCTGGTTCACAAACCACGTGCAAATCTGCCGAAATCTGTCAATAGCAACCGAAACAGAAACAGACCAAAATAGTTAACATGGTAAATGGTTTAAATTTGAGTTGAGGTGGTAGCAATAATGGAATCAACTGGACGTTGGACAACTGCAACAATGTTGAAAATGAAATACAGTTTACTGCCAACAGCGAGCATCAATATCAAATTGAAAAACAAAAAACGTAACGCAAATGAAATGAAAATGAACTGTTGAAAATGGCCCAAAGTTGTGCTACAAAGTTGTGGAAATCGTTACAAATATCCCTTAATGGATATTTCTGATTGAAAACTATCACAAATCACATATTGAAAGTGACAATAAAAAATGTAAATGAATCGAATGGTTTGCAGTTTATTATAGATTGCTTAAAGCTGACTAAGTAACTTAATAAGCTTCTTTAAAGTGCTTTTTATTTAAAGGGAAGCTTTATTGCATTGAAAAGCAGCTCTTTTAAAAAGTTAATAACTTTTACTTTCCGAGGCTGTTATATTGAATTTGTTACCCTATTAAGTGAGCTTGTTAAATATACTTTCTTATACAGATTTCTGGTCAAAGCTTTATTGCTGGAGTTGTAGTCTAATAAACTTACTCCAAGTGTATTGTTAGCTGAAGTGACTTGAAAATCACATTAACTGCGAGTTTTTAAGAGACTTTGACTTGTCTTTGACATTCGACATTAGTTTCTATACATTTAACGTCAGTTTACGATTCGGATAGTTAATTGAGACCCTATATAGACATTGAAAAAATAGGTCTTAATCTTTATTATAAACTTGTTGATCACTTAAAGCTCTTTTAGTAAAATACCAAAAAAAAATCGTAGCCTTTAATGAAATAATAAAAATGAGCTGTAAAAGACTGATGCAAGCTAGTGTAGTTATTATTTGATAGTCAACATTTGTACCCGGGCGAGAAAGCTTTGCAGATGCAGAGCTTTTAAAGTTACATTTCAATGCAATTATAGCTTTATAGTACATACATATGTCACTGTGAACTTTCCGAGCTTTGGGCCCTGATACTTTCAACATACAATGCTTTCTCGCCCGGGTGCAAATATTAACAAAAATACAAGACTAAACTTATTCTGTTCAATTGAATGGTTATGTCTACGCTTTATTTTAAACAGACAAATAAACTAGATAGATTTTCGAATGATCTTACCTGTTCTCCTCCGGAAAGACATACATGGAGTAGGACTCACGTTCGATGGTAAAGTGTTTCGGTGTGAGCCTCTGGATGAGTATCTTTAGCTTGGACATGTGCTCTCCACAGGGCACCATGGAATGTTGTTGTTGTTGTAGCTGTTGTTGCATGGAAAGCTGTTGCAATTCCTTTGTCAGCTGCTGTGGTGGCAACTGTGAATGCGACTGTGAATCAAGCTGTTGCTGTTGCAACAGCAATTGTTGCTGATGCAGTTGCTGTAACTGTTGCAGCTCCTTCTCCTCAAGACGCTTCTTTAGATTGTAATGACTGATGGAATTTTTGCGCTTATCTCGCGCCTCCATATATTGTTGCAGCATATCTGGCTCATTGAGATTCGTATAGGATTTTTGCCATTTATCCAAATCGATTTTGGAATTCGTATATGACAATGACTTGCGATTCGCCTCCAAATTATGAAGATTCAAATGCGATGTCTTACTGAATGCCAACTCAATGGAGCTCATTCTTCGCTGTCCTGCTCCCGGCTTCAATTTGGGCGGTTGATTCAAATTCTGATAGACCTGTGAGTTGGGAAAAATATCGATACAAAGAAATGATATTTAAGATTACTGTATGGATATTTAGAACTATGTGTTGCATATATATGTAATAATCTTTTATATATAGTTCCTAGTATTACTTTATATTATGCTAGTCCCATGAGTCAACAGATTTTAAACTTGCATAACTTTGTCAAATGTAACCCGATTTTCGTGCGGAATGTCATTTTACTTATGATTTGACCTATTAATTGATTCTGCATTTAAAACTAGGTCGGTTTTCTTTTAATTTGAGGAAATATAGGGGATCCTTTCTTTACAAATTTAAATCTTGAGCTTTAACTTTTAACTAAATCCTGCTGCCGAAATGAAAAACTTAAAGTCTTTTGTCTTACCTGCGAGTTGAAAATGCAGGCGGAGGCTCGACGACTTCCCGGACCGCTGCCAATGCTCAACGTGTTGGAGAGTCTACGTATTGAGTTCTGTGGACTTAGACGATTGGTATCCTTGTGTCTAGTCTCTAAACTCGAGACGCCACCACCACCAGGGATGCCTCCTCGCAAGAGGCAACTGTTATCACTGCCATTGTTCAACTGTTGTTCCTCCTCATCGGGAGCACAGATATTATCATCTGTTGTGGCTCTCAATGTCTGTGGACGCTTCTTGGAGCTGCTGCGTCGAAAGCGTTGCTTAAAACTGCTTGCTGGTGCCAGAGGTAAACGTTCACTTGATGAACTTCCACTGGTGGAGGCACTTCCTCCTCCTCCGACTCCACTTCCAACAGCTGAGCTCACCGAACCTGTCAGCGACACCGTTAAGGGTGAAAAGTCCGACAGATTTAAACTGTGACTGTGACTATCTGATGGCGGTTGCAATGTTGCTGCTGTCGATGATATGGTGGGCACATAAATGGGCGTGGCAGCGGCCGTTGTACTGGAATTCTTAGAGATATCATCGATGATCACACTATGCATGCTGCTGGTCAGTGCACTTGGTAAGAGACTGCTCAATTGATTGCTACTCCCACTGGCAATGCTTCCACTGGGCGTGGAATGACCTTGCAACTGGCTGGCATTCAATATATTCAACGGCTTGTGGGCCAACACCGGCGAGGGCGGTATGAGATCGATGGCGGGTATGCCCTCGTCCAGTGTCCGCTGACCACCGGTGAATATGTTCGGCGGCTTCAGCAGAGACGGTGACGGTGAGCTGGGAGGCTGTGACAGACAAGAGATTTATGAGTGAGGAATGTAAGAGAAACAAATGGTATTCTTAGAGAATTCTGAAAAGAGTTGAGGTTTAAAAACAGCGGGAAATTTCTCATAGGAAGATTTAAGATTTAATAAGAAGAGAGATGTGAGTTGTCAGTTAAAAAAGGGAAAATTGCTAGAGATTTCTGGAAAGGGTTGAGATTAAGAAAAGAGAAGGATATTCTTCCTATTTGCTAGTTGATAGGAAGACTGAAGACAACGAGCGATGAAAGGTCTGTGAGCCAGAGATATCAGTGAAAAATGGGGAATCTAGAGATATCTCAAAGAGTTGAGCTCATTAAGTAGAATAAGATTCTTCCTAAGATTTAGTTGAGATTACGACACACGAAAGAGAAAGTTGTTCAAGAGAGGTAAGAGAAACAAAGGGGAATTTCAAAAGACTTCTGGGAAGAGTTGAGTTTAACAAATTGGAAGGAGATTCTTCATATTTTGTAGTTGATAGTTAGAACAACGAACGACGTGAGAACTGTTATACTGAGAATCAGAGTTATCAGGGGAAAATGGGAACTTCTAGAGATTTCTGGAAAGAGTTAGAGTCAATAAGCAAAAGAAGATGCTTCCTAAGATGAACGTCAGAAGAGAGTTATGTAAAATAGAGATTTTAGAGGAACAATGGGACTTTTAAAAGACTTCTAGCAAGAGTTGAGTAAAGAAGATTCTTTATATATTGTAGTTGATAGGAAAAGTAAACACTGCCAACGACGAGAGATCTATTAGACAGAGAGAGAGAGAGAGTCAGAGATGTCGGGGAACAAGTGAATTTCAAGAAAGATCTGTGGAAGAGTTGCACTGTAAGCTTACCTCAAGCTCACCCCACTGTCGAAATGTCATGCCCGAGTCCATTGTGGTGCTGGGCGAATCCTGTGGCGTTGCTGCCGTTGTTGTAATAAGCGGCGGGTCACGTATGAGTCGCATTTTGGAGAGGCGTGGCGCCTCGCTGCGTCGATCCTTAATCGAGTATGTCTGTTGGGTGCAAGGAGGGCAATGCAAAGTGTGCAAGCAACGTAAAACAAATGGTGTGTGTTTCTGTGTGCGGAGGTGTATCGAAATTGAAATCAAGGCTGCAAACTGGCTCCTAAACGAACCTTGTTAAATCTGTTCCGCTCTGGTTTTTATTGAACCAGAAACTGAATCTTTTAAATGAACCCTAACTGGAGCTCTTTATATATTATATGTATATTAATACAGTAAAGTTTTTAGCCATAAAAAAATATATTGCTTTACTTTTTGTTCTTATAAAAAAATACGTATACTTAATTTTGCAAATGTAAACAAATAAAAATAATAAACTTATATGTAAGTATAAGTCTTTTCAAAGTTGGCAATTTGTATATTAAAACATTTACAAGTTCAAGAAATCAAGTAAAACTTAAATCAATTGTTAAATAACAAAAAGTTTGCTTTTATTACAAAAGAAAATGTCTAATTAGTTACTAATAATCATGAAAATATCATAACTTTAAGTGAGAGTCCTTAACAAGTTAGTAATTTCGAAATACAAATTTATATAAGCTTAAAAATCAAAGAGAAATAGAAAACAAAAACTGTTCTATCACACGAACCGTACCGAAATCATGCACTTTAGATCGAACCATTGAACCGAACCTTTTTCAATATTTTGAGAATAGTTTGCAGCCCTGATCGAATTCGAAATGAAAAGTGGAGCATACCTTTTTGAGACCGCCACGTGGTGGCTTTGAGTCATCGTGTGGCAACAGTTTGTTGCTTGCCTCCTTGTCGAGACCAGAGCCAGCTGCGGCTGTGGCAGCAGAGACAGTGCTGCCACTTTGCGAGGGCAGCTCGTTAATTTGATAGTCTTGGATGGGCTGAAGGAGACGCTGACGATGCATGTTGCTTTTGGCCTCAATGATTAGCTCGGCGGAGTCCTGTAGCTGCTGAGGCGATGATAGACGTGGATACTACATATGTATACATACCGTGACACGACTCTTTCCCCACACACTCACACACTCACACACACTTACACACATATTTACACACACATACACACACTTTCTCAGTCAGTGCGGGATTTCTCTCTCTTTGTTCACTTACCTTGCGCACATCCTCGGCACTGCGCCATCGATTGCGTACCTCGTAGTAACTATCGTTAGTGGTTGATGAATCCGCTTCGCTGCGTGATTCATCGTACATACCATCGCTATAATTTTCGGCCAATGTCTCTTCGCGCAGTTTCTTAACCAATTCGCGCTGTTCGCGCTCGCGACGTTCATTTCGCTGAGGGAATCAAAATTTCAAAATTAGACTTTTTTCGTCAACGTATCGCGGTGTTCCAAAGTATCGCGATCTATCGTTAAAGCTCATGTGAACAATGTTTCAGCTATCGTTTATCGATAACGCTTAACAAGGCTACGTTTCTAATTATCATTTCTTTTGTATTCTTAATCGATCACTAGTTATTTATATATATAGTTTTTGTATTGAAACATTCTTTTAAAGTTGATCAACAATAAGCAGACAAATAGAAAATGCTTTAGTAATAGAATCGATAAGTTTCTTATGTTAAGTTAATCGAGATATAATTGAAACATTGTTTTTGTAATTTAATAGTTAGAAACAAGTGCCAATTCTTTATTTCAAATTGCTAGGAAAACGTTTCCACAGGTTCCAGTTGACTATTGAAAGTGAAACGTTTTCCAAAACTGGCAATGAATTTGCATACTATATATTTGAAGTAGCAACTTTGATAGTTAGTTGATTGAATGAGAATTTCGTTGGGTGTTGGCAAAACTCTACCTCTGAACTGAATCCCTCAACCAAAATGGCGACCAATAAATTAAACAGCACATAATTGCCGAAGGTCATTAGAGCCACAAAGTATAATGCGGCCCAATGACTTGTCTTTTCCATGCCATTGAATAAGACCACGTTCCAATCCTCTTGCGTCAGTATCTAAAAACATTTTTTTTGTTTTCGTTTTTTTGGATTGTTGTTGATGTTGTTGTTGTTGTTGTATCGGAGGTGGTTGTTGTTGGTATTGATGGTTGATTTGGTTGCAGTTGCAGGTGGCGGGCGGCAAACGTGGTGCAGTTTATTGTAATATATATATTTGTATATATATATATATATATATGGCATACATATGCATACACATTTTGGGATATACATATTGATATATGGATATATTGAAGAAGCACGAAAAAAACAAAGTAAAGAAATAGAACAAAGACCAATAAACATATTGTGTGGGATAAAGAAAACAAATGTAAGAAAAAAGAGAGCACAAAGAAATCAGATCATGTTGGAGAAGCAAAACGTCAAAAAAGTGTTAGATATTATTATTATTATTAAATTTATAAAATTTATATATATATATATATTTGTCTATGTATATATATAGGTTAGATATATGTAGATGTTAGATTTGCATTTTATCTGTCTCATACCAACTATTCTTGTAGCTTAAGAAATGAAAAGCTTTAACTTAAGAGCATAAAGCAATTACTTAAGAAACTATAAAGAAACTCAAAAAATTATTCAACTTGACTGTTTTTTCCTCATCAAAACTCACTTTATATGGCTGTAATTATTATGTATTTAAATACATTCAATATATAATTGTTATAAATGAAAACAAGGACACAGAATTCTTGCCAAAGCGCAGTAAAAGCAATTGGCAAATGAAAACGAAAGTGAAATTCGAAATTAAAATTAAAATTTAAATAATTCTACTTTATTTATTTAAAAAAAAAAAGAATAATACGTGGTGTGGTTGGAAAAAAAACAAAACAGAAAGAGAAACGCTTCAAAGCAATGCAAAAAGCGCTGAAACTTCTAACTGAAGAACGTAACTCCAGAAACTTTAAAAGAGAAGAAAACTAAAAACAAAAATAAATTAAATTTAAAAGCGCGCAAAAATCTTGCATAGAAATTCAAATCTAATTAAAAATATTTGTATATATATTTTCGTTTTTTTCTCAGTTTTTTTTTTTTAAACACGACGTGCCAATAAATAGTTGTTGCTATATGATTTGATATATTTGAACAATACGATTATATATAGTTTTTTTTTTATATCTTTTATAATTTTTTGGGCGTGTCTGTACATAAATTATATGCATTTTTTTTGTTGGATATTCTTTTTGTTTTTCTCAGTGTTTGACAAAGCGCAATAAAGCAAAAGAGAAACTGGTAGCTAAGTGTAGTAAAAAACAGAAGAAATATATATTTGTAAAAACAAACGCAGAAAGAAGAAGACAAAGCAGCAGCAAATTTATTGTTTTATAATATTTTGTTTTTGTTTAGGGAAGTAAACAAGCCAAACAAAGCCAACAAACGAAGCTGTTTCCAATGCCTATACAGAAGTTTCTTATATATTTCGTATATATCGTTGTTTATATATATTGATAAATATATAGTATATGTATAGTTGTGTTAGGTATATAAATATATATATATTGAGCAAACGTAACGGGATTATAATTATCAATTAATTGCACTGAAAGTTTTGTAAGACAAAAGATGTTGAAAAAAACAAAAAAGAAGAATTTCAATTGAATATTTGTGGAAATCATGCGAAACAAATGAGGAGATTATATTTATTTTACAAATGAGAATAGAGTGTGTGTGTGTGTGGAGTATGTGTTTAAGAGAGAGAAGAGAGAGGGGGAGAAAGAGAAAGAGAGAAAAGAGAGAAATGAAAGAAAACACAAGAGCTAAATAGTGTGAATAGAATTGTGAGCGTAATTGTTTGGAGTAGGCTGTAGAGATGCGATGTTTTGTATAGAAAATAAATATATCGACTTATCGATAACATTTGCATCCGAAGAGAAGCTTTACAAAAGGTATTGTAAATAACTTAAGAATTTTTTAGAATAGTTATTCTGTGAATATAACTTTAAATCGATAATATTTGAAATATTTCGTTATACGAAGTTTTCATCTCCAATTAAATAAAATTAGCTCGAAGAAAAAGTTGAATTTCACTCGGGAAATTGTTGTTGTATACAGCTTCAGCTGAAAAGCGCTGTTTATCGATAAATTTTTGAATTTTCCGTTATTAAAAAAATCATTGTTAAACTGACATTGAAGCATTAAACTTAGCTGAGGTCATTTTTAAAAGAAGTTCCATTAAGTTGAAATGTAATTCAGTTAATTTTATGATACATGTAAGAGTGTGTGAGTGTGTGCGTGTGTATGTAAATATATCTAATACTACTTGCTGATCGAAAAAAGTATTATTGAAACTAAGTAAAATACTTGTAAAAAGACGTTGAAGAACTCAAGAAACTATATGAAAATAAACTGAGGCAAAAACTAAAACTGATTGCTAGAAGATCGAAGAGTGAATAAAATATATATAGGATAAACTAAACTAAAACTAAATCGGAATGTACGCAAAAAACTAGAATTATTGATAAGGTATAAGAACTGCAGTTTTGTTTTGTTTTTATTATTATTATTATTTTTTTTTTTTTTTTGTTCATTCTGTAACATTTTGGATATACATTTTGGACGTTTGCTGTTTTTTTTTTGTTGTTGGTGGGTATATACTTGGAAAGTTTTGATAGGGATAGATATTTTTGTATATACTATATATAAATATTGTCTCTTTTTTTAATTTATTTTTTTTTTTTGGGAATTATTTGTTTTTTGTTTTTGAGATTGTTATTGTTCTTACTTGGAAAACTGTGACAGTGGCCCACAAAATGTTGTTGAAGTGTTTGCGATCGCATTCACATTGCGGATGTCGGCTGATTATTTCGGGACACGTGCATTCACGTTCGAGTCCGGATTCGTCCAAAAATTTACAAAACTTACCGCCAAACAGATACATGCCGAGTATGCTGTAGGTTTATACGTATATATGTTTTATATATGTATATATATCTCTCATATATATATATTTAGTTATAGGATTTGTGTGTGTATTTATATATATGTATATGTATATATAATTATATAAGTAAGTATATATGTAGTTGCGATTCGATTATGAATACGAGAATATATAGTATATGTATATATGTATATATATATATATTGATAAACGAGTAAGAAGTAAGTCGAGCTAATGGCCCTTAATGTGTTTATTCTTCATCGATCTTTTTTGATAAAATTAAATATTTTTATATAAACTATATGTGTGCGTGTGTGTATTTATATATATATTGATATTGATATTAATATTTCTATGTATGTGTATAGAGACAGTTTGGTTTATAAATACGTAAAAGAAAGTTGATTTCTTGAGTTGGTTCTGATCTAGATTTTAAGTTTCGTTAAGCCTCAGTTGAATAGGGAATTTATATATCTTTATGTACAGTGTGGATTGAGAACTGGGTAGCTACTTTCATCATCTTTCTAATTATTATTATTATTATTATTATGATGTTCTTGCTGTTTATTGTTGTGGTCATGTTGTTTTTGTCATGTATTATTTATTCATTTATTTAAAAAAAGTTGAGAGTAGAGCAAAAAACTGTTTTATTTTACATAGTTTTCTGGGAGAACCTCGAAATATATGTGTATGTATATGAACTGACAAACTCTAGAGACTGTACTAATGTTAATGTATATATGTATGTATGTATGTGTGATATGGCTTTTTCTGTATGTGTGCGTGTGTGTGTGTGTGTGTGTATGGTTGAAAGTTTTAGAGGGTTAGAGTTAAGTGGTTGACATAGTTTACAGTTAGAGTTTAGAGTTTGTTATGCGTGTGAGAGTGGAGACTGGAGATTGGAGAGTTCTGTAGTGGTAGTGGTTCTTGTGGGAATTGGGTTATCGACTACTAAACAACTTAGATACTAGTAATTAGCATACATATTTACTATATATACATATAGATAAAGGCATAAAAATAGTACTTAGACTGAATAATATGTACAATAAATTATAGCGAATCAAAAAAAATATGTGAGTGTGTTAGTATGTATGGCGAATCATGGAGAGAAAAAGAGGCAACGAGTAAAAGTAGCGAGGAACGATTAACGAGTAGAGAGAGCGAGCGAGAAAATTAGTTAGTGTTAGTAGACTGTGAGATCGTCTGTTTTATTTGTAATCGCTTATCGATAACATGCAAATGCAAAATGCGATAACAGGCAAGTCCAAAATAGTTGAAGACAAAACTCGCTATTCGCTTCGGGCGATTCTTCAAACTGGGAATGCTTACCTGTGCAATGTTATGAATATATCATATATCTGTCTTATAAACTAACTCTTAACTATAGTTTTACATACATAACGATAACAGCATGGGAGCTGACAACTACAACACTACAAAACTGCATGCGAATGCGCGCTGCTTGCTACGAAACTCAACGGAATAAATCGATACATGCGATATTCACAACTTCTCTCGTTAGATTTGAAACGTTGAAACGGCAGGCAATTGAAACGAGACATAACGAAATGAAACGAAATGAAAAATGGAAAACACACACCGAACTATAAAATAAGTATATACACACCACAAATTAGTGCAAGCGAGTTAGTAATCGATAAGTCTATCAAAATTGTATACAGAAACGATAAACGCAAAAAGCAAACAAAAGCTATCGATTACATAATTAGAAAGAGTGCGAATTGTCCATTTTTCAGGCCAAAAGCAGACAGACAGCAGAGACAGAGACAGAGACAAAGACAAAGACAACAACAGAGAGACTGACAGAAAGAGAGGGAGGGAGAGCGAGAGCGAAAGCTAGATAGACACGTTTAGAGCGAGTGGAAATACAAAAATAAAAAGCACAACAATTATAATTCAAAAGTCATCGTTATCGTAATCATATTATTGTTATTGTTATCGTTTATGGCAAGCCTAACACATTATTGATTGTCCACAAACAAACAAACGAACCAACACAAATAAAAAAAATCAAAAATCAAAAATCAACTTAAACAAAATGCTTTGTTTCATATTATTTTTGTACTATTCTTTTCGATAAATTCTTCAAATAGTAACAATAAGTGTTAGTTATCGATAGCAAATTATGGCATAAGATTAGGTGGTATATATATATATACAGATATAAAATATATGTATATATATAAAATATATGTATATATATATATATATATTTAAAAGCATATTGTATTGTGTTTAATTTAAATTTAGTTTTGTTGTTTATATATAAATATATAAGTTTGGTAAATGCTGATAGCAATAGGTCTACCTGAAACACTGTGACGAGCGCCCAAAGCAGGCTGTCGAAATTCTTACGATCGCAAATCTTCTCTCCGTTAACTTTCTCGCAGAATTTACATCCGAACAGATTCATGCCGAGTATACTAAAGTGATGGTATTTGGTATTGTTGATATATAATATGATATACATATATATATTTCGATAATATAATATTCTTATAAATTTTTATTATATATGTATTATTATTATTATTAATAATTTGTTTGTTTTTCTTTTTCGAGTTGTGTTTTTTTATGTTTTTGGGGTATTTTTTTTTGTTGTGTTTAGCATACATTTTTTTTTAAATTTATTAGTTTGTTTGATTTTTTAGTATTAACAATTAATTAGTATAGCAATTGTGTGATCAAAGAGAGAGAGAGAGAGAGAAATAGAGAGATAAAAGAGAAAGAGAGAGAAAGATAGTTAAGGAAGAAAAAGAGTTGAGAGAGAGATAGACAGACAGAGCGAGAGCGAGAGATAGAGAGAGAGAGACAGCGAATGTGTCTGTAAATATGAGCAACAAGCGAGCGAGCGAGAAACTATAAAAACTATTTGAAAAGGGAACACAAAGCTGAATATTTGCTTGAATTGAAAACAAATCGATAACAGCATTGGAATCGGAATTAAATTCGCAATCGAAACTTGAAGCAGCATTGAAATTCTAAATGGTTTCGTAACCTAAACTTGAAATAGATTTGAAATTTGATTGGAAATTGAATCGTAATCATTATTTGAAATCAAAATCAAACTGGAAAGATGTTGGCATTGTAATCGGAACTTAAAACATATTAGAGCTTTCACACAAACACGCAATATGGAGCTTTTGTAAAGCTCATTGTTTATACAGCTGGGTTATCAACAATCGGATAATTGAATAGCAATAACTAATTTTAAGTCGAAATAAAATAAAAGACAACTAACGTCGCTCAAGAGCTGAAAGAAGTTTTTAAAGCTGACGCCTAAAATTGGAGTTGTAGAAAATATTTGGTATTATTCATTTTGATAATTAGGTTTCACTTTTTTTTGTTTATGTTTGATTATTTTTGAGGAGCTTTTACGTTTCATTTATTTATTGTTGGGTGTCGAGTGTTTTTTTAATTTGTGGGGACACTGACTTCAATAATTATATGTACGTCAAGTGTGGTATTTTTGGGAATGTAGAGTTATTTAAAATATTTATTTTGTATACTAACTACACAAACGTTTACGACTTTAGTTCAAGAACAGAGCATCTAATCTAACTAAACTGTTTTGTAAATGTAGTTTTTATATATTTGTTTTAAGATAGTTGCTGTTTAAGTATAAAGTATTTGTTTTTGATATATTTTTATTTTATGGGAATTTATTTAATTGTTTTTTTGTTGTTTGTTGATGAAATCAAGAGTTTAAATCAAATATTTATAGCAAGTATTAGATATATATATATAGAGCATGTAGTACGAGTATTACTATATATATGTAGATATATAAGTATATATATTTATATATTATGCAGCGACTGCAACTACACAATAAGCGTACGACTTTTAAGTACTTTTTTGTTTGGGTTTTTAGTTGAAATTTTTGATTTGGTATTTTTTCTAGTGTGCGTGTTGTCCACGTTGTTCTGATTGTTGTGCTGATTGTTCGATGTGATAGTTCCTGATTAGGTATTCAAACAAAATATATATTGTGGCTGGCATTTTTCAGTGTTGGCTAATCGGTGTTGTAGCAAAACGAAAAGCTTTGTGTGAGCTTAAAAGTTTTTGTGTATTTGTGAAAATTTTGAGCATTTCAAATTCTATTATAGTGTGTGTATGTGTTGTTTGAATTGCGTGTGTGTGTTTCTGTGTGTTGGTAAATGCTAAAAAGCTAAGACACACATTTATTTAATTGAATTGAATGAAGCTTTTGGCTAACTAACTAATTGTTGTAGCTGTTGTTATTGTTGTTATTGGTGTTGTGGAAGTTGACTATGTGAAAATAAGGCATACAAAAATGAGTTGAATTGAAAACAATTTGAAAAATGACGAGTGGCGAGTAGCGAGTAACGAGTGACAATTCAAAAGAAAGAATTTCTAAACAAACGAATGAAAGAGATTGGCACATGGCCTTAAAGTATGCAACGACTTATAGTCGGTGCTCGAATTGTAATTAAATTTTTTGTGTGAAAGATAGATAGAGAGAGAGAGAGACAGTGTAGAGATATAGACAAAGGAGAGGAGAGCAAAATCACTCGATTATAATTACGTTACATGTGTGTGTGTTTGAGGTGTGTTTTTGGGTGTGTTTAAAGTATCTTAATGCAAAGTGAGCGAGCGAGTCAAAGTGTACGACAACTTACGGCAGTAAAGGATTGTGTAAGATAAAGAAAAAGGGGTAGAAATTGTCAGAAAAGGGAGAGAGAGAGAGCAAGAGAGAGAGAGAGGGGGAGACTGGTGACCAGAGCGAAAAAGATATGTAAGTAGACAATAGCAAAAGAGCTGAAAGATCAAAGAGTGAATTTGTTCAACTGCACGTACGATTTGATTTGTAAAACTCTAACTACGATTCTGTAATACGAGTACATTTAAGTTAAATGAGAAAGCGAGAAAGAGAGAGAGAGAGATTTTCATAGAGACAGTTAAGAGAGAGAAAGTCTTACGCAATCTTTTACTCAAATGGTACGTAGGGTTTTGTGTTAGATCATAAAAACGAGTACAATTATTACCAGAACAATATTATTATGATTATTACTGTTTTTTGTTGGTTGGTTTCTTATTTAGTTAGGGGCTTTTGGTTGGTTTGGGGCGAGTGTTCAGTGTTGTATAACGCATAAGAAGAGATAGAAGGAGAGAAAAGATAGTGGACAGACAGCTTTATGATGAAATGTGTAGAGATACCGGGGAAAAGACAGAAGTCAGAAGTAATACTCTGCTTGGTTAGTGTTGTAAAACGCGTAAGTAAAATACGAAGTAGACGGAGAGAGAGAAAGAGACCAAGAGAGAAAGTGGCCTGTGTTCTGATGATATGGAAAGATAGGTGAAGACAGTAAGGGGTCCATAGTGTATTCCTACTTAAATAGAAATATCAAAGTGTTGCAAAACGTCTTAAAAGTAGACGTTGGGAAGATATAATGAAAATGACCTATTGTGTATTGTTATTGAGAGCACAGAGACTCATAAGTTAATCTGTATGTACTGCCTAACAAAGTTAGTGCTAGGCGAGTGTTAAGTGTTGTATAACGTCCATGGCGTATACGAAAAAAGCTTTGAGACGTCTACTCTCTTATGTGATTGTAAAATTGAAAGAGTTAGTGTCTCTTTCTGTTGAAACAGAGTGAAAAGGGGGAGAGTGAAAGAGATAAAGATAGGAGTAAGAATCACATCTCTATATACATGGATACTATCTATATCCGCTTGTATATATAGATATGCATTTGTGAGTGTGTGTTGTATGTTGTGTTATGGATAAGTAAGCGGGCGATCTGTACTGTTTTGTAGGTTATGTTTCTCCTTGTGTTTTCCTTCGCTTATAGCTTTTTTGTTTTTTTTTTTCTTTCGGGATTATGTATTGCAACTAGACGTAATATTAGAGCTCTAAGAGCTAAAAGCTGTATCAATGTTTTAAATGGCTAACAAACACACTCAAACTAAATTGTGGTTTAATGGGTCTGTGGATCACTTGAATGCTTTCGGTGTTTTTGTTTTATTTTTAAGATTCTATACAGTTGCTTTAACTGAATTGTGTCAGTGCTACTAATTTTCGTTGAGCGCCATAAATAAGCTGTCAAGTTTCATTAACTAGATGGACAATATTCTAAATCTAAATCCTAATATTGATAAATATTTTGATATAAATCAGTCTGTCTAAACTCAGTTCAAATATAAATTCTATATCGGAAACTGAGTTTCCTTATCTTGGTTGCTTTAATAGGTATCTTAAACAAGCTCACATAATCCTAGTTATAGTCAGCTTTCTTCTGCTATAAAAGCAATCTACATGGAATTAAAGTATCTCTATCTTTGGTTCGACATATAAAACTTCTTCTTTCAAGTACTACATTTTTAAATTTTTCCTTCTTTTGTTGTTTTACTTTAATTTCTTTCGCTTGACAGCAAATTTATGGCGGCCAGTTGGTTTTTTGTTGTTGTTGTTTTGTTATTACAGATGGCATCCTTGATTTTGAGGTTAGTTTTTTATTAATAGTGTGAAGAGCGCTTTCTGCGACATTTCGATTGCCTCAAGGCAATTGTTATTGTTGTGAGTAGGCATACACAGACATATGCACATGTATTAAGTGTATGTGTGTATGTGTGTTTGTGTGTGTGAATGTGTATGTTTGTTGTTGTTGTTCTCATAGTTGTTGTTGTTGTTATACATATGTATATCGTATATTGCTTAAAATGTGCAAATGTGGCAACATGTGGAACTCACCTGAATATGAAAATGAATAGAACGAGAAGGGAGAAGAAGACGGCAACATTGTCCATGGTGCGCAGCATGACAAATAATTGACGTCTCAAATTGGGCATAAAACGGACGAGCTTAAGAATACGTAAAAGTCGAAAAGTGCGAAGCACGGATAAACCAGAGCCTCCACCTCCGGTGCCGTTGCCCGCAAACGTTTGACAGATTTCAATGGCACTATGAAAAGAAAGATAAAACCGGAAAAGGAAAGAAAGTTACAGATTAAATGGGTTGAATATTAGCCTCATTTATAATAGGCTTATGTTTTTCTCCATTTTCGTCAAGCATTTATTTTTAAGCTCTTTGATTTGTAATCAATCTATTCGATTAGTTTTTTAAAGCCCCAAAATTGAAATGTAAATTTGTTAATTGTTGTAGCAACAGTTGAGTGTTTTTTTGGGCTATGATATGGACTAGAAATCAACTTAAATATTACGTTTTGTTTATATCAGCTGTTAATTGAGGCGATTTTTTTACTCTATCGATAACACATTCTTATTCTTAAAGAAAAACTCGTAATAATAATAATGGGGAAAATGTGTAGGTGTAAAGTTTGTAGTTAGCTAAATATAGTATTTTGAATACCGTATTTTCAATATCGTATTTTAATATCGTAATTTGAATATCGTATTTTTAATATCGTTTTTTTAGACCGTAACTCGAAAGTAGTAGTATAAATGCTATATTTTGAATGGAATAACGTACTTTGAAACTCGTATTTTGAATATCGTATTTCGAATTTAGTATTATGAATGCTATATTTGGAATAGAACACCGTACTTAGAAAATCGTATTTCGAAAAACGTATTTTGAACATCGTATTTCTTATGCTGTATTCCGTATGGTATTTCAAATATCGTATTTCGAATATCGTATTTCGAATATCGTATTTCGAATATCGTATTTCGAATATCGTATCATCGATAAATACAAAAAATCGTGACATACATATGTATAAACCGACGAAAATTCAATTCAATTGTTGGCCTCATTATGAAGAAAAATGCGTTAAAATAAAGAAAAACTTCTATATATTTGTTTGATAACTGGAGATTACCTGAGTATAACAATAATGCCATCAAAGACATTGAACCCATTGGCAATATATCGAAAGGGTCCCTCGGCAACCACCTTGAGCAACATTTCAACAGCAAAGATGCCGGAGAAGACAACATTACTGGTCTCCACAATGGCCGTGAGTTCCTCCGGCTGATTATGATACTCGATGCCCATGGATAGGGTATTGATCAAGATGGCCAAAAGAATACCCTGCTGAAAGTATTTATGCTCGACCAGACGTTTAATATAACGTCGTATCCAACTGCAAACACGCATCAGGCAACGATAAACGGCGATGAGAAGACGCAACGCTCCCGATCGGGGACGTTGACGATCATCGAGGGGGGAGAGAGCATTCTGATAGAGATCATAGCAGCAGGCATAATCCTCCATATAATTGCCGGTGGGGGCGTGGCTGCCACGTGTATTGCGATGTCCATTGTTGTTGCGACTGTGACTGTTGTTATTATTGTTATGATGATGATGATCTTTGCCACGTCCCCGTTGCAGTTGTTGATGATGTTGCTGGTGTTGATGGTGTTGGTGGTGGTGTTGCTGGTGGTGGTGGTGGTGTTGGTGTGCCTCACCATGCTGTGGCAGGGGCAAGGACAAGGGCAATGGCAGCGGCACTGCCGCCGAGACAGCCGACAATTCTAAGGTCATCGGTGGGGCAGCTGCCGCTGCTGTTGTTGCCACAGCTGATGATGCTGTTGTTGTTGCAATTGTTGTTGTGGTCGTTGCTTCTGCGGCACATGCAATTGCATTTGTGGCATCAGCAACAGTTGCCGCTGCATCGCCAGTGGCTGTGGCACGCTTAAGCGCCTCCACGGTGTGGGGATCACAGCGGGCCAGTGATGAGTAAAATGACTCGAGTGTACTCTGACCCGTCGGCAAAGCCGCTGAAAAGGCCACAGAGAATGCTAAAAGCTCTTGACAAGTCATCGCGTCGTGTATACCCAATTCAGAGCAATCTGCATACGGATTGGCAATCGTGCCAATTGTCTGCGGTAGATTCACCTATGAATAAATGCCAAAAATTATATATTAGTTATTATCCACGCTGATCAGTAAAACAATTAATTAGGTCCAATTTAATAAGTTGGTCAACAAATTAGCTAGACAATCAACAAAATATTATGAACAAATACTTATTATTCTAGGTTTTATATAATCAAAAACAATTATATTAGTAAGTAGTTAGAGATTGACTTTTAAAATAAAGGTTATGACTGTTTCTGTCCATGAAAAGTTCGTATCGTTTTTTAGGAGAGTTACATATAGGTAAAATAATCTTAATAGCATCGATTGCTGTCGAATTTGTACACTAATCGATTAAGAGTTGTTCTGAAAATCTGAAAAATCGTATGAATATAATTGTAGTGATTTTCTCTAGAAGAAACGATGCTAACTCTACAGTCAACCTTTTATAATTTCCAATTTGTAAAATAAAAGTTATGGCGGTTTCTGTCCCTCATAGTTCGGTAAAAAAGTTTGTATTGTTTTTTAGGAAAGTTATTTCTAAGTAAAAGAATCTGAATAGCATCGATCCCTGTCAAATTTCGATCTGAAAAATGTTATGAAAATAATTGTAGTGACTTTCTCTAGAAGAAACGATGCCAACTGTTCAGTGAACCTTTCATAATTAGCAATTTGTGTGAATGTCAACTTACCTGCCAAATGCTGCCATCGCCAGCTTGTGTCATCTTCTCCGTGGAATGAATGTTGTTCTTGTCCAAATTGTTGGTATTTCCACAGACACCGCTGCCATTTGTGATTGCAGCTGGCACAGTTGTTGCTGCTGCTGCTGTTGATGTGGTTGTTGCAGCAGCAGCGACAGTAGCAACAGTTGTTGGCTCGCCACTCAATGCTGGCGGTGTATGCAACAGAACATACTCATTAAACATCACCGAGGGTCGTCGACTGGCCGAGGTTGGGGGACTTAGGAATCCCGAAGTACAGGGATGACTCTAAAGGATTCAGCGTGTAAAAGTTAAGCATTAGTTGAGGTTTTTTTTTGTTTCAGGGTTGAGTATCAACTCGAGAATCGGTAGAACTCGTTGGGTCTATGTACAGTGAGGATAAAAGGTTTAAGCCTCTGGCACTGAGAAGGGGCACAACATTTTATTGAACTCAAAGCTGATTAAAATACAATCTTAATATGTATATAATTATCAAAAGGTATATAATTAAATTCCGTTTCGTAAGTTGGAAAATTAATAATAAACTCTTTAAGATAGAAAAACCACTTGGATTTGTAAATGTTTAAGTTATCTTCTGGTGAATTCGAACAGGAGAGGAGCAGGATTAATAAACTCTTTAACGTTCAAGAACCATTTGGATTTAAAGGGGCTTGAGATATTTTCGGGAGAATTCGAGCAGGAGAGGAGAAGTGAAGAATATTATGATATTCGTTTTTCTACATAGTTATGCCTAAAATTTTAGCATCTTTAACAACTAATTTTTCTTTTATCTATTTTTCTTACAGACTGAATCTCCTGACCGTTTGCTGGAATTCGAAAATTATTTCAAAGGTAAATATATATACAACACCATTTTCTATTTCATATTTTTCTTTATCTCTCGCTCTTTTAAAGTTTTTCTTATCGACAGTGAATCTCTCTCCCATGCAAATTTGTAATTTGTAATTTCCTTCTTTGGTTTTTTCCTTATATTTTCCTCCATCTAACTTTCTGTATTCTCATACTTATGTCATGTTATCTTTCTCCTTCTCTCTCTATCTATATATTAATTTCTTTGTGAAGCAAGAATATCTTAAACAAATTAAGTATTTACATGTAAAATGAAATTAAACAAATATTTAAATATTTAATTGACATTTGAACAATGGACGATTATAAACAATACACTACAGGCCACAGGGGAGCTTTTATATATATATAGTTATGCTTTTGTTCTTTGCTTTTTGATTATTTTAATTGTCTCAATTGTCATTAATTGACTTTTTGTTCCATTGTTTGTTATTATGATTCATTTCATGTTATGTAAAACAAATAAAAAAGTATTTATTTTGATGCCCGCGCAGAAAATGCAACAAAATCAGATCAAAGGTGTGCTATTACAAAAATCTTTATTAATTATTATTTACTTTTGAAATGTTCCAAATAACAATTTCGCTAAAATTTCATAAATTTGTTCATAGCATACTTTTTGGAGTAGTTTTTAATAAGATTCCAATATTCTGCTTGGGGTTCTTCGATTAGCCGAAGTTCTATCTGTTCTCACAATCTTTTTTATATATATTATATATTCTTTGATTTAAAGAGTTTGTTTTTTATAGATTTTGCAATACCTTGCCTAAATTTCCCAACTGCAGCTACAAGATGTGCAACGTTTATGACAAATATGAAAGATCATTATTAGCGATATTACATAGTATAGTATAAGTAGTTCAAGTTGGTGTTATCGATTAATTGTTATCGTTATTGTCTGTTTGTGGAAATGCTTTTTTCTTTTGAATTTCTATTAGCCGTGCAGCAAAATGAATCATTTGGGGTTTGGTATAGCCTTTATATCGCACTTCGTATATCGTATAACAAATAATGTGAAATTAAATTGTACTTTTATTAATGTTATTGTTTGTTTCTTTATCGAATATCGTCTGTAATATATCGTGTAGGTTATGTCAACAATTTTGGAACTAGTTGATTATATGTAGATAAATCAGACACTGAATATCGTAAATTGAATATCGTATATCGTAAACTGAATATCGTACATCGTAAATTGAATATCGTACATCGTAAAGGACATGGAATTGTGTCGGGATTTTGGTTAGTTGTGGTTATGTTGTTTATCAATTATCGTACTTGTTATATCGTATGCGGTGTATTGAGTTTTGTGCACTTTAAATAGATTGATTTGCAGTTTGAGAGTTTGAAAATTGTATATCGAATTCTGTGACCTACACAAGTATTTTATAGGACAGTTTTAGAATTTATAATTTGTTGAAAATCGAGTATCGTATATTATTGGAGAGATTTACTTTTGTTGTATATCGAATTCTGTAGCCTGTTTAGGAGTTTGTTGTTCATCGAATACCGTATATCGTATATAATTGGAAGAATTTGGACTTGTTTTCGTTTGTTAGGTTTTGCAAAATGTTTTCTACTAATACTTACAATCAATTGCTCCGAATCGATGACCTGTTGTGGCAATTTAAGCAGAATAGTCTTCTGCTCGCCAGGACCAACGTCCGGCTTTAATTGCATATTGTGATTGCCTGGTTTCTTCAGTGATGAACTTCTTCGAGCCACACCAGAGTTGCTGCCGTCGCCCAACGATTGCTCTGTGTTATCGGACGATGAGAGTTGACCCTGTTGTTGTTGTTGTTGAGCTTGACCCAATGTTGCTCCTGCCATGCCAGCAACAATTGGCGGTGGTGGTTGCTGTTGCTGATGCTGATGTTGATGGTGTTGAGCCATTGTCACACTTGCAGTGCTGCCATTAATGCCATTGACAAGAGCAACTGTTGTGTGATTGCCATTGTTGTTGTTGATGTTGTTGTTGCCGCTGTTGTTGCTGCTGCTGTTATTGTTGCTGTTGTTATTGTTATTGTTGTTATTGTTGTTGGAATTAAGGGGCACCATAACGGTAATCATCTGATCCTGTATGCTGGACGGCTTGCGATTACTGTATTTGGGACAATTCGGATGATGGCATTTGATCCTCGATGGCGAAAATGTCAAATTATCCGCATTCGGAAGTAAACCCTCCCGACGTTGTTGTCGTTGATACCTGTAGTTGGAGGTGGAGGTGGAGGTGGTGGACGATGATGACAGCAGCAGCAGCAGCAGCAACACGTTGACGGCGGGGCAAAGGGCAAAATAACATTTGATTAGTGTGTTGTCTTTGGCATTAAGTACATTATACAAACATACACACACACACACAGTATATATATTCAAGTATATATGTATATATTCATGTACACAAAACATTGTATTATCTGTGGATGGGGAAAGTGGAGAAGTCTGTGTGTTTAAGGTGACGCTGTGGGTAAATTGTGATACGTGCGATGCACAGTGGTCCATTCCATAGGCCAACAAATCAAATCAAATCAAAGTCAAAAGTTTAAACAAACCAAAGTCCAATTATAAAAATGATTTTAATATATTAAGTCAATTGATATCAGATTAAATTTAATATTGCTAAAAGAAGCATTAAATATGTGATTAAGCTGTTGTGATGGTAAAACTTTTCATGTTGATCCGGGTAAATAATGAATATTGTTATTTTCTTGGAACAACAGATCAATTACTAAGAAAACACATACCAGATTCAGTATTACATAATGTTGAGAATCCTTTTGGACGTAGTTTTATGATTTTTGATTATCAAAATACAAAGAATTGGCTGCCTAGAGGTATAATTTTAAGCACTTTTAATGATTTTCTTCAATGATATTGATTAATTTTGAGCAAATTCGAAACTATAATTTTGGGGAAGAATTAACACTCCCAAATAAATCTTACCTAAGAATTTTATTTCTTTACTCAAAACTTAATAGTAAAATTTGTATAAATTTGCTTTAAATATATGTTTATAAGTGGAGAAAACACTTATAAACAAAACAAATTCATAGCTATGCAATTTTTAAATATGAGTTCTAAGTATTATGAGTCCAGGTGTTATTATCAAATTATATATTTCGCAATACGATTTTTGGTATTTTACAGACTCATAAAATTTGATATAATAATGAAAGCTTAAGCTATATTCCTGTCCTAATGAAAATGTTTTGTAAAGCTTTTTCATGTGAATTGTTAGCTATTTAAAAATGGTCGTTCCTTGAATTTATACTTAGTACAATTTAAGAAAGCTGTGACCAAAGTTTGACTTTGATATCTCTAGCAGAAGTATTTTTGGCCGCCGACTCCATAACACTTCGACCACTGTGCTGTGTGGAAACGTGTCTCTTTGGTGTCATTACTGCGTGTTGTTCGTGCATGTGAGTGTGTGCGTGTGTGTGTGTGCTTAACAATTAGACAACAATTACATAATTCAATCAAATGAACAACGCAAATAAGCAAAAACAACGACAACAACAACCACACAGAACGAAACGAGCCTCGCAACAAGACGAATACAAATTAAAATAATTAACACATTTCTCAGCATTTCCACTAGCTGAAAGATGTTAAGGAGAAAGGTGATAGTGGTCTGAAGGTGGGGGGTGGGGGGAGGGGGCGTGGACAAGACAAGGATATTAAGTACTGAGCTACAAATATTAATTATGCATTTGCTGTGTTGTAAACGAGCTGAGGCTCATTCGAAACAGACGACAAGCTTAACGGTTTCCTGACAAAGCAAACGCTAATGACACTAGCTTAAAGTGGCATTTAAACGTGAGATTTGAAGTCAAAGCAAGAAAATAACAAAGCTCATTGTGAAACAGTAAATAAAGAATAGTGTTGTGTACAGTATAACAGTGCACAACACTGACTTAATCATGAAAAAGCTTTATTATATTGATGTGCTTTAAATGAGGCTTCTTGCATAAGCTTAAGTGCTTTGGCTGTATGTAGTCCTAACTATGTAATTAATGTACTTTTAGCTGATTATCTGAACCTAAAGATATGTCTGAAGAAAGCCCTTCATGTTACCTAATCATGAATATAGTACATAAGTTCACACTAAAAGCTTAAAAGATTTATAATAATCATAGTGCTTTAAAAGCACATGGAAGCTTTCAGAGTTTGTTTGTTTTGAAAGCGCATGAAAGCCTTACAAATCTATGACTGTATAGCTGTAGTGGACACTGAACTACAGTAAAGTGGGTAACATAACCTGTATTGTAGTTAAATGATATGTTTTGGATTAATCTGAGGTTGAAATGCCACTTGTAAGCCATGTTTGATTCTTCACTCCCTTTTCATGCACCTTTTCAGTTGCGCCTATCTGAATTCCTAACTAATCCAAGTAGATATTTCATCCTATAACTATCTCAACTATAATGGCGAGTCAATAACTGAAGTACTCTTAACTATCCTAGACTTTTGTTACATTCAAATTCACACATTCGCATATTACATCGATATTCGTGACTAGTTAAGCAACTAGGACTAAACTAAGTATATATGCAATGTTCCATGTATTGTTCTTGTATTTTGTTGAATAACACCAACAACAACACACACAACAACAATACACAGTAACAACACACAATACACGACCAAATGCAAGTGCAAATAATTGAAAAGCAAAAGCCATAAAAAATGCAAACTCAAAAGTTGACAACGAAAAAAAAACTAAAACAGAAAATAGAAAGACCTGAAAACAAAAAACAAAAAAAAAACACGAACGCAGGACGTGAGAAGCGAACGCATGTTAAATGAATTTTAAATAAATCAAATAGAGAAAATAAAGAGTTAAACCCATATCCGGTTAGGAGACGAAAACAACGACGAGAGGGAGAAAAGGAAGGTGCCACAAAATGTTGCAATTGGACGATAAGTCAGACATAAACTAGATTTGAATGTTGCTGGTTCATTCAATTAAATGAGAGAAGAAACCTAATCCAAATTGATCAGAAAAATGTTTGCAATTACAATTTTATTTGGAGTTGGGCAACAAAATAAGCTGCAAAACATTGAAGCTTCAGATTCATTTAAAAGCTTAAAGCTTTGTAATCCAAAATGTTCGGATAGTGTTCAACTTGAGCACAGGAACTCTTAAGGAAAATACTCTACAAATTAAATTGAGGTGATGAAATCCATTTGAGTATACAGATAGATATTTATAGTATATTTGGGATTCATATAGAAAACTTTCATTGTAAAATCTACTTAGTGATGCGACAATACTATAATAATACCAAATATTGTATAAATAACCAAAAGATTTCTATTGAAGACTGCCAAAATATTTGTAAAATAGACCGAAAGCTAACCAGTATATTTTGCAATTCATCACTTTTAAAAATTAAGGAACTAATCCATAAATTTAATGTTTAGTGAATCCTATAAAAGCTTAAAGATTCCTATAGATGGTTAGCAATTTGAAAGGCAGGTCTTCCAATAAGTTCACTGATAAAACAATAGATTAAAGTGTAAATCCGCTGAGCGAACTTCAAGAGAGACTTTTTAATAAACACTTTGCCAACTTGAAAGTGCTGTAGTTTCTTAATTACTTGAAAGAAAAAAAAACAGCAGCTGAAACTTTAGATGCTTCAACACTAATAATTCATCTAAGGAGAGAAGAAATTTGTTTGCTTCGCAGGTGGAGTGTTCTTAAGTAATCAAGAGTTAAGTAAAAGCACGTGCCGCTGAATAACTGAGAGTTAAGGTAAAGTCTGTACTTTGCTAATAAAGTCAGAATCGATTAGTTTCTTTGGAGCAAAGTGATTGTTGTATGGCAGTTCTGAGTACGAAGGATTAGTGTGTGGATTAGTCTTTGAATTTTGATGTTCACAAATTTCAAAGGATGACGATGTTGGCTTGACGATGGTGGCGCCACCTGCTGTGTGGCATGCCCGTCAGTTAATGTTGCTGTGGCAGTTGCAGTGATGTTAAGAGCGTAAGCAATTGTATATGGTATATAACGAGTACGTGGCACTTAGATGTTAAGTACTTAATGTACATTTTTAAAGGAGGGATAATTTTTTTGCTTTGTACAGGGGAGTTAAAAGATGTGAAACCAAGACGGACGAGACGAGGCGAGACGAGTTAAAACGAGTTAAAACGAGGTAAACATAAAACGTAATTGAATGAAATCAAAAGGACAAGCAGCATACTTATATAATCTGTACTTCTTTAACATTCGTCTCTTGAAGCGTCGCCACAGATGGGCTATGTATTTGACTATCTCCGCGTAGCAAGTTGCCGGCTCCGAGTTATTTGTACTGCTCGCCAATGTTGAGGTCGATGTATAGCGTGCTCTCTCCTGTCGCATTCGCTCCATTTCACGTTTCTTTGTCTCTGAGAACTGTGTGGCAATGACGACCAGGCACAGGTTGATCATGAAAAACGAGCCGATCTGTTAAATGGGAGAGAGAGAAAGAACATTCTATAGTATACTTTTCAGCTGCAGAGTGTATAATTATAAACGGTTTGTATTTGCACTTGTAATTTGCCTCCGGGCAAGAAAGCTCTTGAATTTCTGTTTGTTCAAGCTCGTACTGTAACTTCCTTTAAATGTTAAGAGAACCTTTCAATTTTCATAGCTCTATATCTGTGAGAAAGCTTTCTCTCCCGGGTGCAAATTTGAATACCTTAAAAACTATGAGAAAGAAAGCTTTTTTTCTACTATGTGTTCAAATTTGTCTGGATTCTATAATTTAATTTAAACGTAAAAGGAACCTTTAAATTTTCATAGCTCTGTATCAGTAAGAAAGCTTTCTCTCCCGGGTGTTAATTTTAACACCTTTAAATCTATGATCGTTGTTGCATCTTAGCTCCGTATTAGGTTAAATGAGTTAGTAAATAAGCTTTGTGCATATTATTATTAAAATTGCTTCCTTCTGTCCGTTACATAAATGTAAACGGAATTATCCCTTTGGTGTATTTTGATTAGCGGGTACACTGCTAAAAATAATTGTGCACTTGCCTTTAGTGTTAAAGATAAATATTTTTAAGTCCATCTCATGATTGTAAAGTTGTTCTTTCTTAAGCAATTTTCTTTAAAAGTTGTGTTATTGAAATTCATCTCAATTTGCTAAGGTTTTTTTAGACCCGTTTTTTCTGTCAGTGTATATGCAAGAAAGAAACTTTATGCATTGCCGCTGCAAAGTTAGGTTGCAATTGGCGTTAACGCTGGCAAAATGACAAGTTGAGGCATCTGCGCTGCTTGCAACAGGCAACGTGCCACGTGCCACGTGTAACAATCTTGAATTAGCTTAAGTCTCAACTTGTGGCACAGTTGAGAAAACTTTCGATTTGTTGTCGTTGCATTCAATGGCTTTTGGCTGGAAATTAGCTGAGCTGTCACTTTGCGTCTTTCCCTCTATCTCCATCTCAATCTCTATATCTATCTCTCTGTTTCTGTCTCTGTTTCATCCATTAGCTGCTGTTGCATTTTAATAGCTTTCTGGCAAAACAAATTTGCCAACTTTAAATTGAAAACATATTTCAACAACAACAACAACAACACCGACAACAACTACAACAAATGTGAAAAATGTTTCTAATTTCGTATTTGTGTGCGCCAAGCACAAAATGCTACTAAAAACATAAATATGCAATTTCCTTAGCCAACTTCCAATAGTAATAGAGCCACACATCCATATACAGAGATGTAGAGAGGTGTGTGTGTTTTATGGCGGTAGAGGGGGGTGGGGGGGAGAAAGGAGAAAGCTGAAAGGAGAAAGCCGAGTGCAAGCTATTTGCATATCAAAAGTTGTTGGGCAATAGCCAAAACCATTTTGCACATCAAATGAGCAGCAGGAGAACAACAGAGTGATAGACAGAGCAACAGAAGGAAAGAGAGAGAGAGAGAGACAGAGAGTGTGGTAAAGGAAGCGACATGTGAGCCAAAACTGCAAACATAAATAATGAAATTGTAGATAAAAATATGTCGCAAGCTAACTTTGGCGCGCCAAAGTTTGGATACCCTTGCAGTGCCCTGCGTAAGCCGTCAGATTTTTTACAAAATTTGTTAAAGGTTGATTTTGAACCGATCGTTCCTATGGCAGCTATATGATATAGTTGTCCGATTTACACCAATTTGGTCAGCCTGTTTAAAACTAAATCAAACACACAATGTGTATATTTGGTTGAGATATTTTGAGAACCAAAAAAGTTTTTCATACTAAATGTTGTTTTCGAACCAATCGTTCCTATGGCAGCTATAAGATATAGTAGTCCGATTTACACCAAATTTGGTCAGCCTATTTAAAACTAAATCAAACACACAATGTGTATATTTGGTTGAGATATTTTGAGAAACAAAAAAGTTTTTCATACTAAATGTTGTTTTCGAACCGATCGTTCCTATGGTAGCTATATGATATAGTAGTCCGATTTACACCAAATTTGGTCAGCCTGTTTAGAATTTATTTAAACACATAATGTGTATATTTGGTTGAGATATCTTGAGAAACAAAAAAAGTTTTTCATACTAAATGTTTATTTCCAACCGATCGTTCCTATGGCAGCTATATGATATAGTTATCCGAACGGCCGGTTCCGACATATGTACTGCGTGCAGCAAAGACGGACCTGTACCAAGTTTCATCAAGATAGCTTCAAAACTGAGAGACTAGTTTGCATAGATAACGACGGACACACGGACAGACAGACGGACAGACGGACAGACGGACATGGCTATATCGACTCAGCTCGTCGCCCTGATCAAGAATATATATACTTTATGGGGTCTGACACGCCTCCTTCAATGCGTTACACATTTCGTGACAAAATTATAATACCCTCTGCAAGGGTATAAATATACCAAATTGCTGAGTGTTCAGATGTATGTAGACAGTGGTTCAAAAGACTGTTCTAGCATAACGAAATTCATAAGTTGAAAATTAATAAGGTTTTCTATAATATGATATTCTTTTTTAGAATATTAAAATGTATGGAAGAAACTTTTTTAAATTGTTATTTTAACGAAGAAAATTTCTGACTTGTTTTCCAGAACGTAGCGCAGTTGAGTGATGTACTATATAATTGCTTAAACTCTCTTTAGACGGTCCGATTTTGTGTGCCACTTTCTGAGCGACGGAAAATTGCATAATCTCATAGCTGACCCACAAGTGACCGAAGCAAATAGCAGGCAATAGAACTTATTCTATTTACATTGGTCCGCTTCTCTTTCAAAACGACGAGTCACACCAGCGTTGGCTTTCTAGCAACAAAACGGAACGTCTGAAGATAGCTTTAAAATATATACATCTTCTTAAAGTATGAAATACGGACAGATTAACTTGTTTTGAAATTAAACTATTTAATGTAGAATATATAGGCAAATTAATTTGCGCATCCAATTATTGACAAATAATGGCAAAAGAACTAACAAATATTAGATTACGTTTAAAAATGCACAGCTGCTCAGAACTAAATCAGTTTCCAAAAGAGCAAAAATAATTTCCATTTCAAGTGGTATATTTAAATTAGAGTTTAGAAAATCTAAAACAAGAAATTTCACAAATTTTAAAGACTTAAAAATTAGTCTTACATTTTCTACGACTTGAATGTTTGACACAGCTTTTTCGACCACTGTTCTGTGTGTGTGTGTGTGTGTGTTAAAGTGTGTACATGTTAAAGAGTCTGTGTCTCTGTTTGCGTATAAGCCTTTTTAATTAGTCCAAGGACACCTTGGTAGTCCCAAGACAGCACACAGCTAAGGGCTGCGTTGTTGAAGCCGTTGCTGAGCAGCAGCTTGAGATTGCAACATGTTGCATGGTCAGTTCAGACAGTCAACATGGCATTTTTCAATAGACAAACTTTTGTGGCATGTTGATGCTGTTGCTAGAGTAGGGCAGGGTGATTGCGGTGGGGAGAGGGGAGCGGGGTCAGTTGTGTGTGATTACAGTTGGAAAAGTAATTTACTTATTTACATTGGCAAATTGCTGGTGCATGCAACCAAACTTGCCTCATACTTCAAGTAAATAAAGCAAAAGTGGTATGTGATTTTCTGAATCACTAAAGACCAATTTTAAATACTCTATAACTACATTATTGGCTTTTAAATAAATTTGCTTCATTTTTAAATCTATAACAAAGATGATGCAAATATAATTGCATTTTACAAAGGAATAACTTATTCCTTTATACAGATTTATATAGAAGCTATAGTTACTATAGCAGTTATACTTTTTATGGTAATTAAATTGGTAGCAAAAACAGCACAAACAGTAAATGTTTAAATATATTTCTTAACCATTAATTCGGATTACAAAAAGCATAGCATACTTTTCGGTATAAAATAACCCTATCATCATAATCAAAGTACCACAGACAGTAGGATATTTGAAAAACCGCAGCAATTTAAACGGAATGCTCAATTGAGCTAGCAACTCGACTGTTTAAAAGATAAGAATCTTGTGGATTTCCGCACTCACCACAATCAGCAGAACAAAGTAAATCCAATCCCAGAAACTGTGAGCATCCTGCACATAATACATGATGTCTGTCCAACCCTCCAGTGAGATGACCTGCGAAAATCAAAAGAACCACAAAAAGAAAAATGTAATCAAAATCATTTTCAGCAGCGTAATTAGCAGCGAATCAAGCTTAAAGGTCAACAATAAATTTGTTGTATGTGTGCTCGTACCACGTCACGTATGCGTAATATTATATTATTTGTGCTTTGTCCGGCAGTTATGACTGTGCTGTCTGTTCAGCTTTGGTCTGTTCTGTCTGCATCGCAGCTGGTTTAATGCGTATTTGATTTGTGTTTAATTGCACAACCTTTGACCTGCCACGCCCACTGCCTTGCCTTTGCTTTTACTGCCCCCCTTTAAATTCAGGCATTCCAAAGGCAAGTCAACATAAATGGTTATATCAAAATCAGAAATCAAAGGCGACCACAAAATGCTGACAGAGATACAAGAGAGGGTAAGGGTAAGAAAGAGGAGTAGGGATAGTGAGGGGGAGTAAAGTGTGAGCGAGGAAGTGGGAGAGAAAGAGAAAGAGAAAGAGAGAGTTGAGTTTATACAGAAACCATTAATACTCATATATATTTATATATAAATCTGAATTTGTGCATCTATTTTCGCACCTGTTTATTAAGCTTTGCTTGTGTCTTTATTTATTATTGCATCTGTATCTTTGTGTGTATATATATCTTAATATATCTAAATAAATATTTATACATATATATAGATGCAGTAATTACTGCATTTGAATTTATAACTGCATTCGAATATTTTCTTATATTTATAGCTTCAACTCTATTTTATTCCTGAAATAGTTTTTAGCTTAATCTGTGAATGTATTTAAAAATGTATCTGAGTCAATATCAATTTATTTAACTATCTTGTTTAACTTTTACTTCGGCAGCAGTTAATTAAACTATTATTGCATTTATTATATTTAATATATCTTCATCGACTTTTGTATCTACATTTCTTGTCACTTTTGGCATGATTTTTTATGAGAAATGAAATATCTATAAGTTTAAGGATTCTTTTAAACCAATTTGGACAGTAAATGTAAAAGCTCAATCAATAATTAAAGTCACCTTTCGATTCGTATGCCATTTATATATATTTATGTTTAAACTTTCAATTACTTTTTATGCATTAAATCTACTATATTTTTAGTTGTTGTCTCTTTATCACTTTCTTTCCTTTCCAAAGGAAGGATAAACTATTGCTCAACATTGCAAAGTAATTTCTTAATTTTTAAAGTGATTAAATCAATCAATAATGTTGTTTAGCTCAATAAGCTTTAGGCGACATGTCACTGACTAATGCCTGACATTACGCATACGCCGCATAGTGTCCATTAGGGGGTGCCCAACAGAGGTGACAGGGTGACAGGAGGGCTTTCAGAATCTGCTGCCCTATGCAAATTGGCAGCTGTTTGTTCCTAGTTGTTGTTTTAATGAAAGCGATGCCAAAAGTGGCAGATGCCACCGCAGTTGACAGCAGCTGAGCAGCAAATTAACATGCAACTTTGTCACTGTCACTGTGGCCGAGTGTCATTCGTGGCAAGGGGCATGTGGCAAAGGTGACAAGGGGGCAACAGCCTAGGGGCAAACTCGAGTCGATTCGTGGGGAGTCGTCTGTGTCAATTTGTTGTCATTGTTATTTGTTTAACCAAAGTTGTCAGCTAATTGGTAAACTGCAAGAGAGAGAGAGAGGAACAGGAAAACACTCACCAGAAATATGGCCACCCAGGCCATGCCAATGTTGTCGAAGGATATTGTGCCCTGAAAAGGATTTTCGCCACTTTGCCTGCAGGTCGTGTAATACTGATTCCAATTCACGCACGACGTGTTCGTTGGCTCGTTCAGGTCCAGCAGTTTGGCCTCCTCTGCGAAAGATAAAATTAGTTCAAGTTGCTACGGTCGTACCTCAATAAATAGTCAATTTCATAGAATATTCTTCCTTGAAAACTTCTATAGCTCGAAAAGTTTAGGAGCAGCTTCTCAGGGAATATTTATACTATCGTTATACTATCGATTGCTTGCATATCGTAAAATGTTGTAAAATGGATGCTTCAAACCGATTTACTTTAAATGGCATCATGAATATAAGTAAACGAAAATCTTAAGATTTGTTTGTAAAATATTACAAAAGCTTAGATTTTTTTTATTTGAAATATTTGCCTTATCGATAGCATGAGGCGATATATAATCGATAAATTAGCCTAACAGCTATATAATTTTAAATTTGCTTTTAAAAATAAATTGTTTTACTTTTACCCATTTGGTTTTTTTCGAATTCGACTTTAAGAAGCTGAAGTGTACTTTATTCTGAGAGTTAGCGACAGAAACTTAAGGTGGGAAATTAAGCTGGAGGTCTCCTAAATACAAGTTACAAAGTCAAGCAGCGCGCGAAAGCAATTAAAAGTACCATCAAAATTTGATTAACACGCGCCGTTTTCACTTCATTTAGCTTGAAAAGTGAGCAAAGTTTCGGTTTTTGGGTTTTTCCGAGTTTGAGTTTGTGCACTTTGAAAGCTGTTTGGGTTTTTGGGTTAGGTTTGGAGTTTGAAGTGTTGAGAGTTATTAAGTAGTTTGGTCACTTACCGCTGCAAACGAGAGACCCGATGCGATAGGGTGGAAAATTGCCGCACAGATGCATACCCGAATCCTCGGGCGTTGAGCAGATGTAATCTTGATCCTTGGAGAATTCATAATATTGCGAGAGGCTGCGAGTTTTGTTTTGTTTCACACATTTGAGAAGAGAATGTTTTCGGGATGCGTTTGATTAAAATCAAGTAACGTTCAGAATGAAAGCCAGACAGACAGACAGATAGATAGATTTATATTTCATAGTAAGAAAAAGAGAACAAGAATTTGAAAAAAGAAAGAGAGTTTAAAGAGACAGAGAGAGAGAGAGAGAGAAAGAAAGAGAGAGAGCACAAAAAGAGGTTTTGTTTTTATAAATTAACCATATTCATATTCAGTAATATCATATATTATTTATACGTAGAGTAAATGCCATTATGCGTACGAGTATTGTAACATTTACATACATGGACAATTTGAGAAAGAGAGATAGATATATAGAGAGTAAAGGAGAGCGAGAGTACGGTGAACTATGAGAAATAATTTTGTTTTGTCATTTCATTTTTCCAGTTAATGAGCAAATTTTGGTGCTTAATTTTGGTTCGAGTTGAGTGTTTGCTAATGTCTGTCGCATTTTGCGGCAGACTGGTGAGAACATATCACTAGTTGAACAGAGAAAGAGCGAGTGAGAGAGTGAGATTGTGATATAGACGGCCAATCAATAATCTAATGTGACTGAGTGAGACACGTTCTTCCAATGCATATCCAATATAATAGAGAAAGTTAGAGAGAGAACGAAAGAGAGTGAGTCAATGAAGAAGAGTGAGCAAGAGAGAGAAAAAGCGTGATAGACAGTGAGAGCGAACGTGAGTTAGTGAGAGTGAGCTTTTAAGCGACAGACAGAGAGAGAGAGAGAGAGAGAGAAAGCGAAAGTCAAAGACAGTAAGCTTTGGGCTTGCGAAAGTAATGAAAGCGAAGCTTTGAGCTTGAAAAAGAGTGCTTTAAGCTTTAGCTAGAGACGAAAGTAAAGAATTGATATTAAAAAGAAAGGTGAGAGGCGTCCAGTAAAGCTTTAAAGCAGGATAGATCAGTTTTAAGTTGTGGTTAGTGAGCTTTTCAGACAATCAAGCATCAAGCTTAGCACTTTAAGGTGCGAGCTTGCGTCAAGCTTTCAGAAATTGTTAAACTTAAGCATGTGCCGAGAGCCAAGCTCTAAGCTGTTATAAGATCGTGACATTGAAAGCTTGAGCAAGTGAAAAGCTAAGCTTTTAGAAAGCAAGCAAGAGCAAACTGAAGTGTGAGTAAGCGAAAAGAGAGAGAAAAGAGAGATTTTTTTTAGTAGATCAGCGAGCTTTTGCTCAGAACAAGATAGCACAGCAAATGCACTCAACTGTATGAATGAGAGAGTGCCAGCAAGAAAGCAAAAGAGCGAGAGAGAAGACAAAATGGCCACTAAGCCGTCGAAAGCGTAACACATAAAATACGTATACGACGTGTGCGCACTCAAAAGAAAACAGCCACAAAATTAAGCCGTTATACTTTGAAAATTAAGAAGAATACACACCAACAGAAAAAGCAACAAAAGCTGAAGAAGAACAAAAAAAAGAAAAATGCAGCAGCAGAAGAAGAACAGGCGGCAAAACAATTTAAATTAAACGCGCAACGCGCCAACCTTGCCACAAAATGGACGCCGGGTCGCCTTGCTGGGAGCAAGCAGACATGGGGCAAGAAGCGAGGGGCGGGGCACCACAAAAATGTCAACGTAAATGTGCGTGTGTGTGAGTGTGTGTGAGTGTGTGTGTCAGTGTGAGTGTGAGTCTGTGTGACAATAAAATGTGTTTAATATGCACGTGCGCGCACCGGCAAAAAACCCAAAAAGGTAAAAAAAAAAAAATTAAATTAAAAAAAAGAGACAAAAAGAGACAACAAAAAACGACGAAAAACTCTTGCAACAATTCGCGCGCTCACAAAAGTATGCAAAACTTTTTATGAAGCTGTGTATGTGTGATAGTGTGAGTAAGTTTGTGAGTGTATGTGTGGTCTTTTTTAATTCTTTTTACTTTTTTTTTATTTTTTTTTTTGAATGTGAAGTATGTAATGCGAGTTTAATTTTGATTATTGTTGTAGCTTCCATTTTGGTTAGCTGTGGTACGTGGAACGTGGGCTGGGAACTTGTGGAACTGGTTTTGTTTTTGTTTTTTTTTTGGTTTGTTGTGGAACGAAAGGCGGGCAGCTTTAAATACCTTTGCAATAGAAACTGATGGTTTTTCCTGTAAAAAGAGTTGAGCTTACAAAAGAATACACACACACATAGATAAGTATAACATGGGTTCGGGTGCTGCCGTGTGTGTGTGTAAGAGTGTGTAACAGTGTATATGTGTGTGTGTGTATATAACCAAACACAACAAATTTGCTTGCCAGGGAACTGCTTGAACTTAGATTATTTTTTTGCTATGGCTACACTATATATAACAACTACATATAAGTATACAAGTGTGTATGTGTGTGTATCTATGTGTTTTTAAGTTTGTGTGTGTACTAATTGGTGTGCTTGTTGAGTTTTGTGCCCATGTGTGGCGCTTCTTTGGGGTCCAAAAAACAGATGAACACAAACAACTGAGACACAAAAACTCAAAACACAACAAATATGTGAAAATGGAAAGAAATAGAGAACAACACACATACAAACACACACATAAACACTTTCACAACATCAAGTGTAGAAAAAGACATTTAAAAAAACTATCGAAACGTAAATAAGAAAAAGATAAACAAACCAAAACTGACAACAAAAATTATACATGAAACACTTTTGGGAAGATATTTCAAGTGGAAAATGGAAAAACACAAAAACTGTTGCTAAGAACATTTACGAATACGAATACGAATACGAATACGAATTCAGGAGTGTAGAGTAAGGGAGCAGTGTAAGTGGATGGGGAGACTGCGACTGAGTCGAGTTTAAGTATACATATTCACTACGGTCACAGGACACACACATCAGCTAAATAAAAAAAAATTACGAGTAACTAGTATTTCAGCAGCTGTGCAAGTATAAGTATGTATGTGTGTAAGTATGAGTGGTTTTATTTTCCCTTTTTTTTTTCTTTTGTAAAGGTTATGTCAGGTTGATGTCCACGTGACCGCACAAACTGACGATGCGAAAAGTGTTGGGAGAAGCCAGAGAAATTTCAAGAGAAACTTACTTTAGATTATTGCTGAGTAGCATTCAGAAATATTGTCAGAAAACCCACTTAAATCCATATCACACGGTTTATTTTTCACCGGAACTTTTTATTCCAAATCCATCGGTTTTTCACCGATGGAAAAGAACACGATCAAATTCCATCGGTCTATTTTGTGTCACATAAATGTGATAAAACAAGAGAATCTTTAAGAGTTCTTAGTGAAATCTTCAGAGTAGAATTGGACAATGATGAATATATATTGAAGAGATGCCCCTCTTAGATTTGAAATGACGAAAATTATGGTTTTCTATTTGTTTCGATTTTAAGTCGTGATTGGTTTTGCTTTTCCCATCGAATTCTGCGGTCAGACCAACATCAGCCCAAGTGTGTAAAGGTTATGTTTGGATTTCAGTGTTGCATAACGTGTACAGCGCCAATTGTTAAAAAGTTAAAAAGTGTTGTGTAGGACAACTGTTGATTCTTGTTGTTGCTGTTGTTATAGTTAAGGTCTAGTTTATATAGTCTATATAAATGTAGTATTAAAAGTATTAAGAGAGTATTTAAGTTTTAGTATATATATCATATATCTGCAAATATTACTTATAAGGTGTACGAAACAGAGAAAGAGAGAGAGAGAGAGAGAGACATAGAGCTAGAGCTAGATCCAGGTGGAAAGAGAAATATAATTTGTTAACTTAAGTTAAGTTTACATTTAAACATTTATAATTGAGTAGAGTATTGGGAGTAACTATAAGAGAGTTAGTTATACAGATACAGAGAAAGAGGGAGACAGACATATAGAGATAAAAGAGATATCATTAGAGGGGAAGATTAATGCTAGCAGATATACCAGATATCGCTGTGATTAGCGGGCGAGCAAACGCTAGCTTCTGGGTTAGAAGAGTTACAGAAGTGAAGAAGAGAGCGTAAAAGATAGAGCGAGAGCAAGAGAGAAAGATAATACGCTAGGGGAGCGAGAGAGAGGGAGAGAGAGAGCTAGTAGACGACTAAGGTTCGATAGTGTATTTTCTGTGTGTTGTTGTGTTCTGTTAATCAAAATTTTACTTTTAGTATTTTGTTGGTATTGATTTGAAGGTATTTTAAAATTGTTTAATTTTTTTTTGTGTGTAGGTAAGGGTAGAGTATTTAAGAGGGGGGAAAAATAAATCATTTTATCTTACGAGTTAACACGGACTCGAACTCTGTACACTTCAGGTAGTCCCCTGTAAACAAAAAATTTGTTCGCGGTATGATTTTTGTTTTGGTTTGGTATATATTTTTTTTCTTTTTTTTTTTGGTTTTTTTTTTTTTTTGTATATTTACTTGCAAATTACAATTTGCAATTTGCAGGTAAATGAAGAGAAAATAAAACTGAAAATGTGAAAACAAAGAAGAATTTGATATTTTCTAGAAACTCAATACGGAAAACATGAAAACAAACTGAAAAAAAGTTTAAAGGGAAATTTGAGTATTTTTGGAGTATTTTTTGTTGAGGTTTTTTCATATCATCTTTCACTCGGCTGCCAATTTTGTAATTCAATTCATATTTCAAACTAAGGTTTTGTGAATTTTGTATAGTTTTCGTTTTTCGATTTGTTTTTACAGCTACAACAAAAAAACGATAAATGAAAATAAAATCAAATTAAATACGAAAAGTATAAAGATAAATGTTGTAGAGAACTGGAAAAAGAGTTTTTCATATACATATAAATATGAAGTATATTTTGTGGATATATATTTGTTGTTGCTGTTGTTGTTGTTGTTGTTTCTGTTGTGGTTGTTACTGTTAGTTGTTCTTTTGGTTGTTGTTGTTGTTGTTGGTCTGCTGTCTGCACATCATAACAAAAAAATGTCTAATAGAAGGAGAGAAAGTAAGAGAGATGGAGAGAGAAAAACTCGCTTGCCCTTTTTTAATTTTAAGTGTTGATAAACGGGCAAATTATTGGCGATTTGCGAGTTGTTGCTACAGCTCTTGCAATTTGCTGTACAGGGTCTCACAGGTGTGCGTGTGTGTGTGTGTTTGTATTAGTGAGGGGTTTGAGTATGTGTGTGCTACAAAGAAAAAAATCTAGAAATTAATGCAAAACTGCGTACGAAAAACTCGCGACAAAATAAAACTGAAATAAAAAGAATAGTGAAAATAGAAACGCGACGATTTTTCGCGGGTATAAACGAAGAATAGTTACCCTAACAAATGTTTTCTTTTCAATAAGTAAAGTGTAAACTAAGTTTTCAGAAGTTTTAAACAAAAAAACTTCGTTCGTTTTTTATACCAATTCTTTTCTGATCGCTTTTCCAACTGTACCAAGTTAGATAAGTGTAGCCTTACTGAGAGTAAAGCCCCTTTGATTGGAGTGGAAGACATGACGTATACGTAATTTTCTTATGAAATGGTCAACAAATAATGTTTAAACAAATATCTGGGCACAGTACAGAAAGTTGAGGTAGGTTTACATATCATAAATATGTACAACTTGTATTTCGCATTGCGGGGTCTTAAAAATCAATAAAAATAACTCATTCTGAAGGCAACAATAAAATAAGTTAAAATTTTTGTTGATTTGTTTTTGGAACATTCGGAAAGCATGTGAAATTCACACCATGAAAAATGCTGCCCATTTAAATAAACGACAAAAGACCAGAAGTGAAAGAGAAAAAAGAAAGAGACAGAGACAGAGAGAGAGAGAGTCCGAGAAAGACAGTGAGTGAGAGAGAGACAGAGAAGAAGCGAAACGAACACAAATTTAATGCAGCAATCGGAAATGCAATAAAAAAATTGTGGAGCATAAAAATTTGCATTACCGTCGCGAATTATTTACAATAATTATGCAAATCAGCAGGAAAAAAACACGGCGTAAAATTAACACCTAAAAGTGTGGCCTATTTTCCGGCAAATGCGAAAATGAAAAATGTATAAATTTTAATAGTATGTACAGTTGCGTGCAGGCAAAACAATCGATTAACGATAACACAAAAATAAACTGCATCAACATTACACAAAACCAAAAACAACAAAACTAAAAAAGTTAGAAAAACCAAAAATGGAAGTAATCAAAAATTTATGTTGTCTACTTTTAGGAGCACTTAGTTTGAGTGTGTGTGTGTGAGTGAATTTACTGCTGTGGCTGCTGTTTGTGACGTCATTGGCAAATAGACAGACAGTCAAATGACCGTGATAAATGATTGTTTGGCCAACTTGAAAATCTTTGGCCACAAAATGAAAATGGAGGGCTGCAAGTGACATTCCCTTAACATTTGTTATGCTCTTGTCCTCCATTGTCACTTTAAATCAGCTGTTAAATCTTTCAAATGCCATTCATCTGCCAGCGGTCATTGAAATTGACGTTAGACCTTAAAAAATCGCATTCACTTGTCCTTCATTTTCACTTTTTATAAGTAGCTAATATGGGCAGCTGTTGCCAACATTTTAAAGTGTAACATTGCAATGGAGTTTTCCTTAGCATAACTTATGCTTATGTCCTTAATAGTGAGCTGTGATACTTTTGAATCCTTTATGTATAACTCTGGGAACCTTCTGACAATGAGAAAAGGACTGTCTACACCACAGTAAGGTATTAATATTTCAACTATTTGTAATTTTTGTGTGTTTATTTAACGTCGACTAAAAGCATTCATAAATTCAAATAGTGATTAAGTAAATTTGGAAAAAAAGTTTCACTTTAAAGATTAAATTCTATGAAAATCATTAGGCCTTTTAATAATATTTTCTCTCATTATTGATACCAAAATTATGAAATAATATTTAATATCAAATTGTTTGATATTAAATTTAATTTATTGGCTGATTTAAAATTTAAGTTTTCCATTTTACCTATTAACAAGTGTAATTTTTAGACGAATACAAATATATAACAATCTATGTATATATATCTCTCTCTTTGTCGTAATTGACTGATTCACTGACTGATCACGCTGTAGCCGAAACGGGAAGAGCTACCGTATTGAAACTTTCATATGTTATAAATATTGATACTCATTTCTAGTAAACACCAGATACACAATTTATCAATTATGTTGTTGTAATTTATCAATTAAACAAATTGTTGTTAACTATGAACATAGATGACATCCATGTTCTATAATAAGTTGTTCAAGACGGAGATGCAACTGCATCAAATTAACGGGCAGCCATAGCATTTGCTATATAAATTGGTAGCAGCAAAATCTCTGTACGTGTGTGTGTGTGTGTGGGTGTAATGGGTGTGTGTGTGTGTGTTGGGTGTGTATGAGTGTGGCTGTAAGCTGTCAGTGGCATTGGTCAGAAACCAAAAGCAAAGCCAACGCAAAAAGCAAAAAAAATTTATGAATCAGCAGCCAGGCAGCCCAGATAGAAAGAGAGTGAGCGGGGAAGGTGAGGTATATATATTTATATATATCTATATATATAAATACAGAGCAAGACAGAGAGAGAGAGAGAAAGAGAGAGAGAGAGAGAGGTGGGGAAGGAGGGAGAGTAGGACGCTCAAAGCCTTAAAAACGATCTAAGCAACTATCAAAAATCAAAGCCAAAAATCAATATCAAAATACAACAATAAACAAAAAGCATGAAACAAAAACGGTTTTCCAAAATTATATATGTATATATATTTATAAATATATATATCTAAGCGATAATGATATTTATATATAACGAGTATATATATTTTATAATATTTGTACTTTTTTTTGTGATTATTCTATGATTTATAAAGTTGCCTGCAGACATTAGACAGACAGATTTGTAACATTCTCGTTGTCATCTCAGTGCTTCGTCCGTTGCCCCAATATACATACTATATTTAAAATGTTGCCCGCCCACTATATAGTTGATTATTTGGCCACGCCCAGTTGTACTTACGTTATGGGATAAATCATGCCATCGGGTCGTTCCAATGTGCAACGCTGTCTTAAGATTCCCTCCCACAGTTGCACTCCAATAATCCCAAAAATGAAGAACACAAAGAAGCAAAGCAAAAGCACATTTCCCAACATGGGCAGAGTGTCCAATAGAAGCATCACCAAGATACGCATACCTAAAAAGTAAGGAATGTTTATGTAACAACTTTCTTTTTTTTTGTCTTAAAACTATTTATGTTCAAAAGCATTTCTTATTTTAAAAAACATTTTGAAAAAAAGGGATTGTGATAGATGTATCAAATATAGATAGATTGGTAAAATAAATATGTGAAACATAATAAACATTTCTATAAATAATTATAGGGTATTATTATTATATTAGGACCTGCTTTATAAAGAACACACAAAACCTTGTGAAAAGATAATGCGCTAAATTATCTTAAAGTTCAAATTAATAAAAGAAAATCAGATTGATGAGTGAAGCTAAAATGATGGATAGGAATCTAGTTTCCTGCGATTAAAGTGTTTCAATTGTTTGTTTCAGTGGAACCTTTAAAGGGTTATGATCTATGTTCGAGGGTTCAACTTACTGGGTATGCGATTGATAGCTCTCAGTGGTCGCAGAACACGAATTGTTCTAATCGCTGTCAAATTGAGATTCTCCACATGCATCACATATTCCAACAGTCCGGCAAGCACAATAAAGAAGTCCAAACGATTCCAGGAGTCGGCCAGATATGTGTTCTTGCCACACATGCCCATGGCAACCATTTTGATGGTCATCTCCAGAGCAAAGAAGGCAAAGATAATGTCATCAAAGATCTGTATGTGTGAAACGAAAGAAACGAAAAGTGGATACAAAAATATGAATGTGTGGGAAAGACAATTGACGAAAACTTCCAAAGCAACAGCTTAGAAAAAGTTTCTACTAGCTTATCAAGAATATATATTTTCAGGGAAACGACTCGATTCTAATGGTTATGATATCTCTATGAAATGCCTAAGATATGCTTATGATATCTCTATGACATCTCTAAAATATATCTATGATATCCATATGATATCTCTATAATATCTTTATGATATCTCTAACATATCTCTATAATATCACTATGATATTCTTATGATGTCTCTATAATATATATATGATATCTCTTAAATATCACTATGATATAGTAATATTTTTCCAAGAATTTACTTCTCAACACTGAGTTGCATTCCTTAAACTACTTTATCTCCTAGAAAGAGGTCATTCATGGTCACTTTATTGTTACTATATGTTTTCAAGTCTTTACTGATGACAAATCATCACTCATTGATGCATGTTTAATCTCAACACTGTGTTGTATTAATTATACTTAAACTTTTACTTAAACAGAACCTTTATGGTCAGTTTATTTCAACTCGAACCATGCTATCAAGTCGTTGTTGACGATATATACTATCTGCTCTTCCAACGCATTTAACTAATACTATGGGCTATCTGTTGTGCTCTCTGCTCCCACTCTCTTTGAATCACTGTTAAACTAAACTGACTGTCGAAAGTGGGAACTCACTTAGAGCTTAAAGAAAAGTGTAGATGGCAGTTGTCAAAATGAGCTGCTCCTAGTCCACTTTAGGCAACACTACGTGTTGCTACAAAATGCGTATACGCCCACAGAGCCACAGAGCAAACAATCTGAAAGACCTCGTCCATGTACTGACACACATACATAACAGTTAGTATGCACAGAAAAAAAATGATTCCAAGTTAAAATTTGAAGTTTTTGTTTTTCTTTTGAATCTTTAAAGATTATATGCGGATTAAATGGCAAAAGCTAAGCACTAAAATCGTCAAATAGGCCTAGGTTATTTTATTCTAGTTCAACATTTTGACAGACAAACGTATTTTCTTTCTGTGTAGTTTTTTGCTAGAGAAATAAGATGTCGGGTAGGAGTATAGAAGTGGCAGGCGATGCTCAAACAACTCTCAGCAATTTGGGCGCCACTTATGTCCTTGTCGTTCTCATTCTTATGCTTGTTCCCGTTCCTTGCTCTCTATACTCTCCGTCTTTCGTTTGTCTCCCCCTCATTTTGGTTTCGTAGTCGTTGTCATTTTGGCCCCGTGCCGTTTCTGTTGCCAATTTGCCCAGCTCTGGTCTTTACACTTGGCTGCGGCCAAAATGTCTGCCTTTCATATCATTTACAAACATTTTCGCACGTTGCGCTTCACATTTTCTATACGCTGTCGCTCTGTAATTGCCTTGAAAACTTCCTCCCCCCGTCCCGACCCCCTTAGAAAATGTCCCTGTGCCACCTCATCCCGTGTACGTTGGCTGCCTAATGAGCCGAAGTGCCTGTTTGATGTCATCAGCAAAGGCAGACACAGGAAGTGAGCCAAAAATTGCTTAAATAAATGACAGTTAATGTGACGCCAGCGGTGACAGTTTTAGGGTAACTGAGAGACTGACAAGATTGCAAGGGAAGCAAAGGGAAGGGAAGGGAGATGGCATAGATAGATATTATGTTACTACTTACCTGCAGTATCCTGCAGCGCGGCTTCAGACAGGTATCGTCCACACAGGGCTGATACATGCCCAGGGTTATGCAGTTCAACAAAATGACAAGAATCGAGATGCGCTCAAACCACGTGCACGAGTCCAAAAGTCCAAATCGGTGACATTAGTTTCAAGTTAAGGATGTTAAACCATGTTCAAGAGCAAATGCAGTTACCACCAATATACATATATAAGAACGTTACAGTCTCAGCTTGCTCGACAGCAAGATACTCAGTACGCATATACTTATTTTAAGCAGCAATCAAATAAAATAAATAAATAAATAGATTCCTTTGATTGTTAAGCTATGGCAGGGTTTTTAAACTTGAATGATTTCTATAACTTTACTATATTTTATGGTACTCAGTACTCGTATACTTATTTTAAGAAGCAATCAAATAAAATAAATAAATAGTTGCCTTTGATTGTTAAACAACGAAAGGTTTTAAAACTTGAATGATTTCTATAACTTCACTATATTTTATGGTACCTAGCCTTCTGTTCTGTATCTGTATCTGTGGAAAAGCTTTTACGTCCTGGAATCAAATTTTAGAAAACACTCCTCCTTCAAAAGATTGTTTCGAGCTACTTAGAATTGAAAGAAACTATTAGTAATAGTCCTAATATGTATATAAAAATTGTAAATATACTTCAGCTGATTCTTCTTTTCTTTCTGAAAAGCTTTTGTGGTTTTTACCTGATCTTTATAAACAATTTCGAATTGATAAACAACACAAGGGGTATACTTAAATGAAATTTGTCTTCCACTCATCGCTTTTTTAGATTTGAAAATTCATTTTTATCAAAAGATCGTTATGAAATATTCCAAAGTGATAGAGAACAAGATTGTCTTGATAATATAATATATGTATACTAATGCTCTAGGGTATATCTTATAAGCTTTTTTTTTCCAGTAACTCGTTGTTTTATTTTAGTTAATCACTTATAACTGGTTTTCGTGGTTATACAAAGAAATATATCCTTGTAAGGCCAAATCATTTGACAGATTCCTTCTACTGCCTGTTACAAACATTTTCATATAGTAGTAATACCCTTAAATCCCTAGGGTATTGGATAGTGATAGTGTAAATCCAAACTGAACATCGATTTAAAATCGGATTCTTAAAGTCGCCCATGCCAATATCGATTGATCGAAACAGCGGAAATTTCGATTTCGCTTGATCGACATTTTAACTAAGATCGCGATCAGTAACATTATCTAACTATGTTATTTATTTATTTATACGTTACTAAAGTTATAGCTAAATTTTTAAAATGATATTTGGACACCCCGCGTATGTTTTGTAGCATTCGCTTAGGATGTGCAAGTAGTCCAAATTTTTATGAAAATCTATTTATTTAAATCGATTTAACGGCTCCAACGTTCAATCAATGTTGCTTTGTTTTTTTAAATCACTAAAATATACCCAAACGTCACAATCAGTCGTTGACAGCCTTGCGTTGTGTGAAAATAAATATAAATAAATATTTAATATTTAAAGAAATTGGGTAAGTAGCCGATATTAGGATGCAATTGGTGGGCTCCACATTAGAGCTTGTTTTACTATCGTTTATTATTGGTATCGTAAACTGCCATTTGCATCGACTGCATTTGCGTCCCCCTCTAATGACTAAACCCCTCAGTACCCAAATTTAGCGTATTATGGCTTGGGCTCCGTCTACAAACTTTGAGGATGACTTGGTGGACATGGAAGAAGCGAATGGGTCTAAAACGATGGAAATAAGCGCCAGTTTGGCCATGATAGAAGGCATCCAGGAAATTGCTGGAACCAAACCTTTGGGTGAGCATGATGCCATGACCAATTGGGAGGACGAAAGCACCGTCGAAAAGAAAGCAGATGCCATGATGCGTTACTTTGAAATGATGTCCATGGCTGTCGAATCATTTTCGCAGCCAAAAACTGTTAATTTGTTAAAGGACAAAATTGACGCATTGGGAAATGGAAACAGAAATGTCCCATTGATCTTGGATCAATCAATCTTCAAAGGACGGAAGACTCTTAAACGAAGTAAGTAGCAATCAGTCGCCAGGCGGCTCCAGCAGCTCTTTGAATCACTTAGAAACAGCTGAATCGGAAAGCATTAATAGTTCCTATCACAAAGGAAATACGAACTTTGATGATAACAACAGCAGCAAGTACAGCTACGTCTATAAACCATATGAACTGCTTCGGACGTTGACTGAGGAACCCGAGCCGCAACAACAATCGAAGCTCAAGGAAAGTGGAGTTCGTGTCCGTCGTCGTGCACTTTCTTGTTGCGAAATGATGCTACTGGAAAACAAGAAAAGGAAACGTGAATAACTTTTTTCTAAGGCTGACTGTTAGAATTCAAATAAAAGAGGGCACTGTGAAGAGATGCTACATTTGAAAAGAAGAGAATTTGTTATCGGTGTTCCGAGTTTCGAGTTCCCCTGAGACAGGATCTAATAACTGCCGACACTCCTATACGTTCTCATAAGTATCTATGGGCAAAGTTGTATATTATCATGTGTCAATTGCAAGTTTTTAGTTGCCCTGTTCTTCCCTTTGTTTATATAGCCTTACAGAGGGTATTACTATCTATATTGTTATCAAAGATGTTCTTGGAAAATTATGTTTTCTGTTTAATTAAGTTGAAAACAGTTGTTCAACCCGAAACGAGTAAAGGTTTCCGTTACGGTTTTGGTTTACGGTTAACAGTTACGTTTGTTTATCCAAGGATAACTCTTAAACTCGAAAATCGTTTATGCAAAAAGTCGATCAATCGAGGTTTTCTCACATCCCTAGGGTATTGGGTATAATGAGCCTGATTTAAGCAAAACACGATGGCAGATATTTATCAGATATTTAGTTTATAGAGCTGTTTACCATTTGCAACTTATGCGCACTCAAGTACTTGTCAACTTGGTTGCATTTTGTACTCAACTTAAGCTTCTTCTTTTGCTTCATCTTGTTCTCCTTAACCGTCTTGTTCATCTTCTTCATCTATTTGCGGTTGTCGTTGTCGGTTATTTCTGGTTTGCTGCTTGGCTTTGCTTTAAGCAAAGAGGCAAGAGGAATAGCACAAATTGATGACAGACACTTTCTTATCACTCACTCACTCATTCATTCATTCATTCATTCAGTTATTCAGTTATTCAAAGATAATGCAATGTAGCAGTTGTCGGAAGATGTTGGCTAAGCCTTTTAGCCAGCATATTAGCCAGTCAGTGCATTTGGGCACTTCACTTTCCAGGATTATGCACAAAATAAAAGCTCAACCCATCAGGCAAATAACTGTTTGTATAAAGAAGTGAAACTCGGTGAAAATATTACTATTTATTTATTGCATGATTGATTGCCTTGTGGCTAGACTGAGAGAAAATGGAATGCAACAGGGAACAAGAGAAAAGCAACCTAATAGACAGTACTTGGGGGAGAAATGAGATGCTAAAGTGAAAGGAAAAAACTATTCAGATGATGGAAACTTTATGCCATAGGTAGATTATAGAAATATGAGGAGAGAAGCAAATCAAAAACTGAAGCGAGAAGAATATCAAAGGAATTCCTGCAAGCAATATATAGATGAATAAATGGGAGCACTTTCTAGAGATATATTAGGAAAACTTAAAGATAAGGTAGAGATGTAAATAGAGAATAAAAATTGAAGAAAGAGCTGGTAAAATAGAGAAGTTAGTAGCAAAGACAGTAACTAAGCTAAACTCGGGAATTAGAAGAGAAAACCGCCGAACGTAGACAAAAAAGAGAAGCAAGTGAATCGAATAGCAAAGAGAGAAGCAAAGTGAAAAAGAATCCCAACTGAAGTCAAAACCGAGAGATTAAAGTAAGAAACTGACGCATTAAGAAGAGAAAACCTCAAAGCCAAGTCAGAGATAAACAGCGAGAAGTACAAAGAGAAGTAATGAGAAATGTGAAGTAAGAATGTGCGCAAAATTTATGAGAGTGAAAGAAAGATGAATGCTACTCGTTTCTCATATTGGTACTGTTTTTCCCTCTCTCTCTCTCGCTCTCTCTCTCTCCCTCTCTCTATGTCTCTGTCTCTATTTTGCCCTTCGTTCTCCCTTTGAGCAGCATGAATAACCCGCAAGTTTGTGATATTTTTGCGTTAAAACAACAATCAGTATCGCCGCGAGCTTTCAATACAAATGCCAAGCCCAGCGGAAGAGATGAGCATGAACAGAGGCGTGGCAGGAAAGGGTAAAAGGGGGAGGGAACAGGGGGAGGGACGACATCGAAGGACTGCGGCCTGGGTTTAATGCATGCCAAATGTGCACCAAGGACCCATTTTTTATGTGGCGCGCAATTACGTGGAGGCAGAGCAAGAGGCAAGAGTGAGTGAAAGAGAAGGGAAAGTCGTATAAAAACAATGCTGGGGAAATGTTTACGCTATTAACGCACAATTAAAGATAAAAACGGACACAACACAATGCCAGCGCCCCAAAAAGGACAATTGCCAGTCCTTGCAATTCATTAGGATACTGAACAGCGGGGCGTGGATTGAGGGTAGAGGGTAAAGGGTAAAGGGTAAAGGATATAGGAAACAGGGGTCAGAGGAGCAGACAAAGCGGTTGAGCGGTTAAATGGACAACATATGCAGGTCAGGTTGCCAGTGTCATAAAAACAAATGTGAAAAACGCAGAGACACACGCAGCACACATACACACATACAGAAAAAGGCATGAGAGAAAGCAGTGGGTAGTGAGTGGGCAAAAAGGGAGAAAGTGACGGGGGTAGGGTCAGTGTAGGGCGGGGTCGAGGCCGGAATCGTGCTGTATAAATATTGCAACAGCTCAAATATGCGACACTAGCAAAGCGCACAGAGCTCTGAATGCATGCCACATACACGCTAAAGGAGAGTATAGAGAATTGTAGAGGATTGTACAGGGGTGTAGGGACTTAGGGGGGTTGGGGCAGAATTCAGGGTCTGAATGGGGGTATCCATTATTTTTGATTTGGCGCGCAGCGTCGACGATGGCAAAGGCCACCAAACCAACAGTAAACAAATTAAGTCGAGCGTAAAGTCGGCCAAACAGAGGCGCCAAAATGTGGGCGTGGTATAGCCCCCTCCCAATTTACCCCACCCACCCCACTATCCTCTCTCGACAAATTGAAGGGTAGGGAGGAAGACTCATGCGAAGCGTACAAAAATCGCAACAAATTAAAAGACTGACAAACAAAAAGCGACCGTGAAGCCGACTCAGCTGAATGGACACGAATATTTCTGAATACCCAAAAGCAATATGAGAAGAAAGAGAAGGAAAGAGGGAGAGAATGAGATAGAAAGCTAACGCAAAACTTGAGATAATTGGCAATGGCAATAGAATCTATGTATGTACGTATATATTGACTATTGAATTGACAATTTCCTTGCCTCGCACTTCAAATAGAAAACAACTTTGGCATTCTTTTGAACACATCCAAAAAAAAAGCAGAAGAAAAATAAATAAATAAAAAGTTCGACAATTTGAAAATAAAAGAAAAATACTGAAAGTAATCCCAAGTGATGATTGAGTGGATTAGTGGTTTCCTCAATCCAAAGATGACACACACTTTACGGTACTTTGTCATTCTATGAGCTTGATTCAAATGTGGAAAATAATGTCAAGGCATTTCCATTTTCTTTTGTCCCCAAATAAGTGAAATTGCGATTGTTATTGTGTTATCTCATAGTAAAGTTTATAAACCTATTCCTAACCCAACTTTATTCTCTAAAAAATAGTGACAAAAGTAGAAAATTGACTAGAAAGAAAAAAAATTTTAAGTATTATGAAAATAATTGAAAATATTTGAAATTTTAAGACAAAATCTAAATAAAAATAATATTGTTAGTAACCACAACAATATGCATTGTGGGATTTTAATTTTAATAAATAAATAAATTAACACATATATAAATAAACAAAAAAATTTATAATCAGAGGGATTATTCATCTGATATTTGGCTTTTTTAAATAACTAACTTTAAAGTATGTATTTAATTTTAAAGTAAGTTATTTAAAGTACACAAAAAACAGTTTTATGGGTTAATAATTCCTCTGATCCATTTACTTTTACTTTGTCTAGCATTTGCAGTAAATATACTTTATGTTAATGCGAAGTGAGTTTATTGTATAATCTAGTTAAAGATAATATTTATTTTATTATTATATATAAACTCATTTCAAAAGCAATCTTTACTAACAGCGCTGATTCTTAAGTATCTTCAGTCTTTATGATTCTAAAGTATCTTCAGTCCTTAAACCGCCAAATTATGAAACTTTCAGGATACTTTAGCTTTAGTATGAAAACAAATGGGTTAGCTGTAAAAATTAATTCGAAAAATAAAATATTATAAAAGTTGACCACTTTTGAAACAAACAGTTTGTAGCTATTTTGGGAAAGAGACGGAAGTAATTCTCTCATCCTTTCTTTTATCACCATCTTCTTATTTCTATCTGCTATCTGTAGTATTTGTCAGGATGTTTCCAATTGAGTTGGAAGTCTGCAAATCTGAATCAAAGTGCGACAATAATTTGACTGTCAACTATTTGTTGCAATTTCCTATAATGTTTCCGTTCGCTGCATGTTGCATGTTGTCAGGGGCTACTTGGACTTGCCACTTCCTGTCCTGCCATCCGATATGAAGGTTCTAACAGAAGATAATCGCAGTCCTTATTCTCTACTTCTCTCCTTCTCTACTTCTCTTCGTCACTCCTTCCCTCCCCACATTTAATTGCTTGCCATAAATTTTGATTTGCCATTGTTATTCCCTCCTTGGGGGAGTCATAATATTTTCTATATCTTGGCGATTTTATGACTTTGGTTTTTGCTTCTAACTTGCAACTTGACTAACAAAAGTTTACGATGCTTCGTTCCCGTTGCAACATCAACGGACAGATACTTGCCACAAGCTCTTGCGACGCGCACTTGCTTGCAATTATTGTTTATTCGTTTTGCAACGATTTGTGTGCAACGATTTGTGGCAACGTTTGGCTGCAACTTTGGCGCCGCTGCCGCTGCCGCAATTCAATTGGCATTGGCCATAATCAATTTTGGCCCTCCTCAAATTGGCTTTTTGGCTAAACTAATTTCAGTTAAGAAGTTCGCGATGTATTTTTTATTTTCTATTTTAGCCATTTGCTTTCTTGTTGCACGCTCTGAGTCTACGTGGCGCTAGTCAATGCCACGTGAGGCCACTTGCAACTTGAGGTCAACAGCAACATTTGCCAAAAAATTGCCAAAATAAAAAAAAAACAGGGTATAAAAAGAAAGTTGGCGGCGGAAATGGAACGACGCAATCTGCAGCTTGCATGTCAAAGTGCATGCAACATGCAGCATCAACTGGACTTGCAACATGCCCAACTTACCACAAAGTAACATTATTGGCTATTTTGCGGCGCTTAAATGAAAATACAGCATATAAAGACAAAATCTTAAATCTTTGGAGAGGAAAACGTCTAATGTGGCGGAAAAGGCCAGATTTGCCGGGAAAGACCGATATGGCGGAAAAAGCCAGATTTTTCAGAGAAAAGCAAGACTTAGCGGGAAAATGCCAGATTTGACAGGAAAACAGCCAGACTTGGCGGGAAAAAAGCCTGAATTTTCTTGAAACAACTAGATTTTATGGGAAAAGTCTTGATTTGGTGAAGAAACATTCTTGATTTAACCGGAAAAAGTCCAGATTTGGCGGAATGTAAAACAAAATATATTAAATATATATTTAAACTAAAAGCATAATATTTATAATCATTATAATTATTATATATAGATAAGAGATAATACTCAATAGAATAATTATGTTTAAATACCAAATTTTGCAATTTAAATAGGAGTTAAAACTTAAATGAATAATGACTGGCGCATTAACTTATATGACTTGTCTTGTAGCGCTAAGGTTGAGTCATGCCACGAGCAAGACAAGAACAAGAACAAGAGCAACAACAACAACAACATTAACTTGCTGCCCCCTTTGTAGCACACCACTGGAATCCATTTAAGGCTATTTGACGGAGGGTGCACATCATTAGCATGTCAGTTAAGGGGGGATGGGGCCTGCAGAGGGTAATGCGATACTCACGCCCTTCCGCCCACTAATTATGGCATCTATTTTCGCCACTTGCGAGCGTTGAATTACTGCGTCCTCATTAGCTTCTCCCTACGTCTTCCCACTCCCCCCGCCTATCTCACTACCCCCTCCCACTCTGTGTGTTCGGATTCTGATTACCACGTGCTTGGGATTCATTACATTCCTGCAGCTACAAGCTCCAAGTTCCAAGAGGAACAGCAAGTGCAGCGGATCCCTTCTCCTTACTCCCTCCACCCTTGCAACAGGTCTTTGGTACCAACAACAAGCATGTGGCAAGAGTTGTGGCTAGGTCAAGGTCAGCACCGCCTTAAATCGCATCATTAATTAAACACTTGAAATCGATAACTAAACGATTCCTAGAATCATCTCCAAGTGCTCATTAATTATTATGAGTAATTGTGAAAATTGCTCACCTGAAATATTATCTTTTTATTAAGAATTTATCAAGTTTCATCATTAACTTGATGGATTTTTTAACTTTATAATACGACCAGTCCGTTAAATGGGACATTGTCTGTTCTTTACTTATTCGCATTATCGAGATTGTACTGTATTTGTATTTAATATAACTGTGATTGAAAAGCCTCAGTTAGCTACAAATAGTGTTAAACAATGCCCAAAAGTTCTGTTTGTCCTTGGATAACAGAGAGCTCTGTCATTCGCATCATATTTACTTTATTTCAGCTTGAGCTGTTTCTCTTTTTCCCATACTCTTTCATTTTCTTCCTTCTTTTTCTCGCTGTCTGCGTCTCCTGCTTCAAGAGTGCGTCATACTTGATACTGGTATGCGTGTGTGTGCGTGTGCATGATGTGTCCTTAAATATCAACGTCAGTCAATTTTAATTTCTGTTTAAATTAAATGTGAAGTGCGCCCAAAAGTATGCAAAGCGATTTTTCATGCACATGCCACACCGCGGCGCCACAGGACGTGTGCGTCGGCATCGAAGTCCGGACGGGACGGAGACGGAGACGGAGAGAAGGATGTTTCTCCACTGATTGGCGCACATTATCCCCAGCGACAGACACACAACCAAATACAACAGCAACAACAAGAAATGACAGCACATAAAGAAGATAGGGAGAGAGAAAAAGTGAGAGAAACAAAGGAGAAAGAGACAACGCATCGGAAGCAGACCCTGCGAATGTTGAATGGCAACTCTGGCAGCGTCTTCCGACGATGAGCCCTGATACCTGTTATTTATGTGCGACATGGTCACACACACACACACACACCAACACACACACACACACACACAACACATGCATACATTTTGCAACAGGCTGAAAAATAAAAGCGTGAAAAGCAATGCATATTTTTCAAGGCTCAACAATTGTGGAAAATACCCTACAATTGAACTCTACTCGTGTCATAGAGGATTAACTTGAAACTATCGCATTGTTAGGATTTACAGCTAACTTTTGTCACTTTACAACACTATTTAACACGGGAAGTGTGAACTTTGTTGTACATTTTTTGTAGTTTCCACTCTCTAATAATATTTAGGGAGTTAGTCATATTGAAAAAGCAGGAGTTAATCTTGTCAAAATCCTATCTGACTCTTGCGTTGGGAACTTTGATTGGCAATCCCATTTCAACTGAGTTTATCAAAGTTCAGGACTCCGCATTAAGATTGTTATTTTCCGTTATTGGGCAGGACATTCCGGAAAGAACATACGCATACATAAAAATCAATAGGCCGTTCAGTGAAAATGTGACAAGGACACGTCGCTGGCTGGCGACTTTTTCCCAACAGGGAAAATCTGAAAAACAAGTCGAAGGACAACGCTATGTGCTTGTTGCTATACCCTGCACTTAAAAAGTACAGAGGGTCTATTAAGTTAGAAGAACAAGAATGAATTTGTTTTAGAATTTCAATCGGAATTGCAATTAACAAAATCGAACTATAAGATTAATTTTAAAGCTAGAGTTCTGTACCACTGAAGTTTAAAATTCATAGCTAGAATTAAAAGATATATATATTGAGTATCTCATGGTCGGCGATACGACTATAGAGTTCTTGTTGAGGAATTTCTTTTGATTTCAATGTTTAAAAAGGATATGGATTTGTGATGAGCATCAGGCACCAGTTACGCGGTCGTGTGTACTGCGTCAGAGCCTTCATGGCAATCTCGGGGAAACCGGGATACGGCAAATTGGGTTCACCCGACGAACTGGACGAGGATGAGGATGTATGCGAGGAATCGCCATCGTCGGAGCTGCAGCTGCCATTGCAACTGGAGGCTGTGGATGAGACGCTGCCCGCTGATGTTCCACCACCGCCAGCATTTCCAGCTGTATCTCTACTTGAACCACCAGCTCGCCGAGCACCACGTGTGCGACTGCGATGTGCCGCATCACTCAGTGAGGAGGCTCCACTGTGGCGACGGGTTGCACGACGTCGTGTCCGCTCCTGGCGATCCTGACGATCTTCACGATCTTGACGATCCTGACGATCTTGGCGATCCTGACGATCTTGACGATCCTGTCGCTCGTGACGCTAGGGGTAATAATATTTTAAACATTCTTATGATGATGGTATTTCGATTTGGAAAAATTTAGTATTTTAGATTGATGTTTTTTTTTTTTATCAAAAAACATCGATATTTAAACATTCAAACAGCTTGAACATAGCAACAGTTCACACAACATTTTTTTTATCGACAAAATCGAAATAAAATCGACATTGGTCGATATAGCAACATTTATATAAATAATTGCTGATATCTATTTATATATACACGTTTCAGTCTACGAATAGTTGTCAATATATTTACCGATATATTGCCACTAATCGATATATTGACAGCTATCGACATTTGTATCGATTTATCGATATAACTTAACAAACCTACCTGACGCTCCTTGCTGCCCCCGCGGCTTGAGTGTTGATAGCGGCGTTGTTGTTGCTGTTGTTGTTGTTGCTGCTGTTGTTGCTGTTGCTGCTGTTGCTGTTGCTGCTGTTTGTGGTGTATTGTGTCCGAGGCATTCGATGGCTGTCGATGCGTCCGACGCGTTGCCTGTGGCGTCGTCTCCTTTGCACTGGCGCTGCAGGAGCTAGTTTTGCGCAACCTCTGGTGGCTGCCACTCCCACTGCTGCTGGCGTGGGCGTTGGCGCTGCCACTGCGACGCAGCTTTGATTGTTGTTGTTGCTGCTGCTGTTGCTGCTGCTGATGTTGCTGCTGCTGTGGCGTGTTGCCACCGTCGACGATCACCGACATGGGGGGCTCCTCGTTGGAATGCATTTGTTGTGCCTTCAATTTGCTGCTGCTGTTGCTGTTGCTTCGATTGTTGTTGGGATTGTTGTTGTTGCAGCTGTCGGTTGCTGCCACGCGACGTCGCTGGCCATTGTTGGCCTGTCTACTCACTGTTGTTGTTGCTGCTGTTGTTGTTGCTGCTGCTGCTGCTGCTGCTGCTGCTGTGCTGTCTGTTGCACTTGCAGCTGACTGTTGCAGCATCTTCGACGTCAACGACAACGATGACGTGTTTGCCACCAAAGACAACTCTGGTCATTCCATTTTGTTGCTCTCGCTGTTGTCTGCAATTAAAGAAAGAGAGAGAAAGAAAGTGTGTGTGTGAGAGACATACATATATATAATAAACAAATTTGTTAGAATATATTTATCATTTCTTAAAGCATTTCAATTAATTTGAACAAGAAGTTTTTGTGCACAAAATTTAACCAAAAATACATTTCATTCAATGAAAGCTCATAATATTTACAGTTATCTGCAGGCATATCAAATAACTTTCCTTTATCGTTATTCAATTATTTCGTTATCATATTTGTTATTGTCTATTTATTATAATATTTAAATTTATGGTCGTTATTATGTGCAGCACAATAATTTATAAATATACCTTGTTGTTCATAAATGTTGAACAAATGGCAATTTTAATGTCGTTTATAGCGATAAAGAATTATATTAAGAGAGAGGGAGAAGGAGAGAGTGAGAGCAGTAGAGGGAGAGGGAGAGTATGACAGAGTGAGAGAAAGACAGAGCATATGATTAGTCAGGCAGCTTCATTAAAGGCGCATAAAAATCTGTTGCTGTTGCGCCATACTTCTACGCTCTCACACAGACAAACACCTACACACACATACACACACACACCCACACACACACACATACACACATACAACAAGCACCTCACTCTAAGATACGTGCAAAGTTTGTGAATTGATTTTTAATGCGACGCCTTGAAGCGAGTCCCAAAACGCCACGCACCACATGCCCCACCGCCTGCCCCACTTGCCCCTCCCCATGCCCCAAAACATAAAAGCAACCCGTATAATGAAGCCCAAACATAAATATATACGCACTGTGTGTGTGCCTGTGTGTGTGAGGGGCTGTAAAAATAATGTGAGCAGCATATTTTGTGCCCACAACGAAAATTGTAGCATACTTTTGGGGCACAGCAATGTGTATGTGTTTGTGTTCAATCATTAATTACGTCTGCTTTACGTATGTGTGTGTATGAGTGTGAGCCACCTAAGTATAACACATTAACTTGCCAAAAAGTGCCACGTTGTGGTTTCTGACAGAAACACAGCACATACACATACACACACACAGACACACTCACACACACATGAGCCTCTGAATTGCAATTGTGCGAAAATTGGTTTATTGATAGGCCAACAGAAGGCAACAACAATAACAGCACTGAAAATAGCAACAACCTGGGCAATTTTTGCATAGTTCGCAATACAATAACAAATTAGTACGAAAATCCTACAGTTGGAGAGCGCTTGACTGTAAGAGGACCCTGCGCGTATGTATTCGGTACAACTTGGCACATTTGAATAGGACAACTTTTAAAGAAAAATCAAATGGCTCTTGTTATACTATTATAATATTTCAATTTACAGGCATTTGTGAAAATTTAACAGACTTTTGTACTTTTTAAGTACAGGGTCTAAAAAGACAACAACGAAAGCAAACAAATTACAAAAGCAATTACAACAAAATAGAGTATATTGTGTGTGTGTTTTAACTGGGACAAGAACAGGTAAACAGAGTCTGGCCAGACATCCTGCACACACACATTAGCATTTAAGGTGCTTACATTATAATTTTAATGACGATAAATCATGCAAAAGAATTGAGTTGAAAATAGAATATTAATTCCCCAAATAAAATATATGAGTAGCTCAAGAGGCTCATAAGAAATATATAAAAGGAAAATTTAAAATTTTAAGTTGTTTTTCTCTCAGAAAATGAAGAGGAGAATAAAAAATAAATTATTATTTTTAAACGTAGAATCAATTACTAGATGATATCATGACTAAAATGACATTCCGCTCGAGAGTCGGGTTAGATTTGAAAAGTTATGCAAGTTTGAAGTCTGTTGAGCCTTGGCACAGCTAACTATACAAGTGCAATTTTTGGTTGCTTTTGGCCCGGTTTTCTTAATATTTTTGGGAAGATAAAACGTTCTGTTTGAAAATGGGTTCAGTTTTTTTTTAAAGTTATCAGACACCAATTGAAATTGTCATTGGAAAACATAGTCTCGACAAATGCATAAATATATTTTATTGCTAAGGAAAATGCTTTGCTTGTAACTCAAGTCATTAGTAATTGACAACTCAATATTGAGAACTTGAGCAAATTATCGATAAATCGATATGTTCATAAAAAACTCAGTTTTATGGGCTTAAGCGAGCTTTAACAACTATTTCAAATATTTATCAAACGATTAATCAGTTGTAAGCGCCGAGTTGTTTGAGAAGGCAAAGCCCAAATGTCCACCTCAAAGGAGGGACAGTTGTGGACAGAGTGTGGGCAGCGGAGGAGGGGATAAAAAGAGGGGGTGTGGGTGTGGCCTTACGTGTCAGACGTGTGTGTGTGTGTGTCTGTGTGTGTTTGTGTGTGTTGACAGTGGCACGTGTCCTGCCAGAGACACGACGACAACAAAAGCAGGCCTAGAAATCAACAATAATTAATCGTTTGCTGGCGCCATTTGTTTACAAACCGGAAACGGAAGTCAGCCCCAAGACAAACAACGCGTTAAGCAACTTTGATGTGCTTTGAGCCTTACATTCAGTATGAATGCGAAATGTTAAAGTCAAAACAGATGAACTATTTAAAGCATAATCCAGCGAACAATAATACAAGTACAACCATAAACAACAGCGAGAACAACAATAACGAGAGCAAGAGTACAACAACAGCAACAACAACAATAACAACAACAACGAGTGTAAGCAGCTTGTGTAAAAACACATCGCACATATGTAAACACACACAAATACACACACAGAGACAGACACATTTATAATTAAACACAAACAGCTATGAAAATGGGAGAAAGGAGCTAAAAGAGCAGACTAAGAAAGAAGAGAAGTTACTGCAAAAATACTCACAACGTGGCTTACCAAGCAACCAACATAAATACTTCACACACATGCAAATATATATGTATGTAAACTCATATATGTACATGTATACATATATATATATATATATATATATATATATATGTACAGTGATGTCTGCACAGTAGTGTGAAATAATGCAATTACTGTCGCACTTTCAAATTGTCAGATTTAGATAAAAGCATTGAAATGTGTTGCAGCATTGAGTAGCATCTTTTGAAATGGGTCATATGACCTGAAAGATAAATCTGCGTCAACATTTTCCTTTTTTTTAACCCCACTTTATACAAATATAAAATTGACTATAACATATATTTAATTGTCGAATATGTTTAATATGGATTCATATAAGAGATGGGCAAAATTGTTGGGCTCTCTCCTAACTTAAAAGCCCAAAAGTCCGAAACACACCAAAAGAACTAGGTTGTAAAGTTCAAACTTGGATAAGATTTTGTTTGTATATAAAAGTTTGAAATAATTATAAACTAAAACTGTTTTCTAACGGGCTCGGGGTTTTTTCTATCGGAAATTTCGGTCTCGGGTTGAGTCGGGCCTAAAAAATATAGGACCCGCGCCCACCTCTAATTTATATATTGCGATGATATCTTAAATCTTAAATCTAATTAATATAAGTTTAAATAAATATGACAGTGAAATATGTTTAATATGTATACGCATATTGCGAAATATAGTTGAAAACTTTATTATTACCATCTCGTGAATTAATTTAAACTAATAATAAGGGTCCTTGATAAAATCTAGCCTTAGATATATATAACTTTAATTTATTGATTGCTTTAAGTCGGCAATAAATAAATAAAGAAATTGGGAGAGATTCACTGTAGAGAAGTTAAGTAAAGAAAAGCTCAATTGTATAAGTAGTAATTAAATTAAAGTAGTTAAATTAAATTGAAATATAACGATTACCGAAACCTCAACAATTAAATTTAAAACACAATCGAATTCAGTCAAGTTATGAATCTTGGATTCGCATAACTTGGAGTTCTTCATTTAGTTAAATGTTTTCTTAAGCTTTCAATTTACAGATTAAAGTAAACAATCTAAGATGAAATCTTTAACATACATTGCCCATAATTTATAATACCCGAGCCAAGTCATCTAATAGAATATCCGATAATTCATATCACCCTTTTTTTTGGCCCACTACTTTAGCTACTCAATTCAAAACCCAAGTTATTTTTCTATCCCTAATAATATTGCTTACAATGTTTGTGACTTGCTTATTTGCATAACAAGCGATTGACTTTTGCCCAACGTGCAGGCAGAGAAATGACTTATAAAATTATATTTAAATTTTGTTGGGCAGCTTTATAACTGATTATCCGAGTTGTTGTTGTTGTTATTGTTGTTGTTGGGTTAGTTTTGTTATCCCAAATACAAATACAAAATAGGGAAGGACACACATTATCCCGTAAAATTATGCAAATAGATTTCGTATGTGAGGGTTTTTTTTTATTTTTTGGTATATCTGGCAAAAAAGTGAAAAACCTTCAGATGAAAATAATATAAATAAAGACAGGAGGGTGGCAAAGATGAAGAGAATGCTTGTAGCATAATTTACTTTTAAATGCAAAATCGAGAGAGAAAGAGACAGAGAAAGAGAGAGAGAGAGAGAGAGTCGAGAGTTGCTGTCATTGATATGAGAATGCCTGTCGCAGCCAGACAGAGAATCGGATTTAAATGAAAGAATGAAAGAGACAAAGAAAAAAATACGCATACGCAGCGTTGTGCACGGTGGAAAATAAATCAAAGCAGGAACAACGACAACGACGACGACGACGACGACGACGACGACGACACCGCGGCGCCGAGTTTCTCCACATATTGTTGTTGCTGTTGTTGTTTCTGTCTCTGTCTCTGTCTCTGGCATACTGAGATTTATGCTCAACGTTGTTTATGCGACTTTCGTGTCCCCCTCTCTCCACTCCCCTCTTTTTGTGCCACACATTAGCATAAATCCAAGTACTTATGACCTGCTTTCTCCCTCTCTCTCCCTCTTGCTCTCTCTCTCTCACTTATCATAGTTTTTTGCTCTTGGTATTGAGATGCATTGTTTCAAATGTTATCTGTGGGATGCGGTTATTATTGCCATTCCATTAGTCATTTGGCATTGAAAATTTCCATCATAAAATGTCCAAAACGTTGCAAGTCCAAAAAATCTCCGTGTCCTGTTTTTGAGATTCACTGAATCTCACACGGATAAAAGTGAAGTGTGTTTCCAATGTATTTAGCATTAATATTTATGATTGCTCATCTGTCGATGCTGTTGATGCTGTTGATGCTTCGCATTTTCATTTTCATTGCGCTGATTTTATTACAAGTATTATTTCGTTTTTTGTTTGTTTTTTGTTTTTCTCTCTCTTGCGTCCTTATACCCAACACCTAAAAGGGTAGAAAGGTATGATAACATAGCGACAATGCTTATAAAAGTCAGACGAAGGCCACCACATTTTTTTAAAGCATACTATATATAATAATACGAGTCGCTAAAGACATGCTCCGATCTCAGAGACTTGAACTTGAAAAGAAAAATTACGTATACGAACAATTTCAAAGACATACTAAAACTATAATATTAAATTTAGAAAAAAACAGCACTAAAGCTACAACTCATTTTGTGTACAAATTATTATTAATTTAATTGTTGAAGTGTTTATTTACGAAATGTTTATATATTATATATATAATTCTACTCAAACTACTTGTTTTGACTTTTAAGTTATTAATTTATTCTCTACAAGTTGATTCGCAATCTATGAATAAACTTATAGAATATGTAATTGGTATAAATAAAATTAGTTAAAATTGCACAGTCCGCAAATATATAATCATTTTATAAATATTACTCATAAACTATTCAACATGAATATGAATCTTGATTAGCGCAGTAATATATTTACAAGTTTTTAACTTGCAAGTCCACCTCAAGCGGGGCATCTTGTAGTCGAGCATACTCGACTAGTTCGCTCTAAGTTGTTTTTGTTTTTTATTTAGCGTGGCGCATAAAAATACAAAAGCTCATTTTCATGCTCAGCAGCTGCCAAACGCACAGCAAAATCTTTACCTTTACGCAGACACAGATACAGATACACACCACTAAAAAAAACACACACACACACACAGACAGTTGAAGTTTTTTCCATTTCATTTTCCAATTTCATTGGCTTTTCCTTCTGTGTGTGTGTGTTGTTGTTGTTGCTTTTCAGCTTCATTGAGCGCATTTGTTACTTTGCTTTTCGTTTTGACCGCTTTTGGTTTTCACTTTTATGCTTTAAGAACATTTCCAACTTCAACTGTGTGTGTGTGTGTATGTGTGTGTTGATTGTATATGTGCTTATTGTCCTTTTAAATACACAGCCGTAAAATTCATATTTTTATGCCATGGCTTTTATTGGCCATTCGCTGAAGCACCTTGCAGTCAGTTGGCCGCATCGCATAAGTGGCCCAAAAGTATCTCATCCAGTAACTGTAACTGTTGCTCTCACTGTAAATGTATCTTTGTATCTGTATCTGTAACTGTAACTGTAACTGTAACTGTATCTGTATCTGCATCGGTATCTGTATCTATATCTGTTGGCTAACATCAATTCGATTACTTGCGATTGATGCCAGCATGCCCAAAGGCATCGCTTAATCGCATAAGTATCTGTATCTGTATCTGTATCTGTAACTGTATACAGAAATACAGATACTTTATTTCAACTTTAGTCCAACATTAAGATTCAGTTATGCCGCCGAACTGAATATTAATGCTCTTGCCAATTGTTATGGCCCATCAAATCTTACTACGACTTTATTCCCAGCTAAATATAAACTATAATTTTTTATTATATTAAATTAGTTGTTACTATTATGCTTAGAGCTGATTTTAATGGGGTAAAAAAAAAAAAAAAAAAAAGAGATTAATAATAATAATATAACACTATTTCTTCATTATATGAATGCAGCTATGTCTTTTCCAGAACAGTCTTTGACTTAAAATCAGAGTTATATTTTTTCCCTCTTTCTCTTTATTTTCTTCAGGGAAGCACTCTTTTTAGTTTCTGATTAAGTTAAATGAAACTTTTACTTGAAACTAAAATCAGCTGAGTTCATTCTGCCAGACAATCTTGTACTACCAATAACTATTAAGCTATTATATTTGTATCTTAGTTTTTTAGTTAAGCAAGTTCAAGACTTTTATTACTACAGCTTTAAGCAGCAGTTAAAAATAAGTGCTATGAGTTTTAATAATAAGACTGGAAAAAAATCTGAAAATAAGCGTCCAAAACAAAATTTAATTTAAAAAAATAAGTAATATATATTATATTAATATATGTATACAAAATTAAAACTATTGCAATATCTGGCTGTGAATACTGTCTTATGGAATGTTTCGAGTCTAAGAAGGAAAGTTAAGTAACTGAGAATCTAATGATTGTACCGTTGTTAAGCACAACCTGAAACAATCGTTGAACCGGTTCAAGGTTTAAAATCATATTTAATGACAATTTGTATTTCATCTAGTTTACAGTTGATTTTATAATGATTGATAATGTAGGCTGCCTTATTAATTTTTAACTTATAGCTGAGCTTGTGTGTTGTCGTCAAGCATAGCTTTTTTTAATATTAGTTGTTGTTTTAATCTTTATCGTTGTTGTTGTTGTTGCTACTTCAAGTGTTACATTTGCTCCGAGATTCGCATTTTCAATGACAAGCGACAAGTAATTTACAATATCGATGTGATGCGATAGAATGTTATAAGCAGATGGGTTGCATTGGGTTGTGATTGGAACTGGGACTGGAAGTGGGACGGGGATGGGGGTTGGGATTGGGATGTGGCCGCAGCCTTGGCTTAAGATTGAGATTATTCAAGCTGGCAGCTTTAGCTGCTTTTTTTATTATTAACAGCTGCAGCCAGACGCCAGCGACGCAGGTGAAAGCCGAGAGAAAAGCGACACGAAACGAAAAGAAGAGGAGGAAAGGGAAAGGGTATGGGTAAGGGAAAGGAAAGGAGAGGAGAGGAAACCAAAGCCAAAGATGAAGGTGGAGCCGCAGGCGGAAGGCAACGTCAACGGATGTGGCGTTGCTGGCGACGTTGTCCTCATTACGGTGTTGCCAACGCGCGTTGCCAACTTGATTGAAATGGTCGGGCGGCGCGGCGCGTGGCTGCGCTGACGGGAGACAGAGAGAAAGAAACAAGAAAGGAGAGAGGAGGGAGAGGGAGCAAGAGCGACAGCGACAGCGAGAATTGTGGGTGTATTGGTAAAATGCCAACAGGCAAAA
>JAWNMD010000709.1:0-50000 GCA_035044365.1 Drosophila neotestacea
AAAAATTTGGGGAAAAATGTGATATAAACAAAAATCATGGTCGTTTTCCACAAAAAGCTTATTTTTAAAAAGTTGCCCAAACATTTTGCTTTATGAAACTGTATCAACTGTTAAGATCGGTTTAAAAATGTAGAAGCTATAATTTTTTTTATGGATATCAAGTTGGGTAATAACCGTCAGCTTGCATGTGACTATAACGGTGGACTAGTATACAATTTGGAACTTTTTGCCTGCCTCAGAGATCTTTATAATTTTTTCATATAGATTTTAGCCTTCTAAATACGAAACCAAATTTTAAAACATTTTCCTCTTCTTAGTTTTCAACATAGAATTTTTTGAAATTTTGTTCGAATTTTTTTAAAGATGACTCAGCTTATTTGAGCATAAATCATAAACGCGATTGGCGTTTTCAACAAAGAAAGTCTCTAACTTAAGGTAATAAAATTTCCTAAAACGTTTCTATACAACGTTTTAATATCGGCATGATCGTTATGATGTTAGAGCCTTTTAAAGTTAAAAAATTTGAATTTTTTGTGAAAACAGCACGGATAAAGGTACAAAGAAAAATTCAAAAAGTGTATAAATCGCAAAAATATCTTCAGTTTGACAAATTGAGCATAGAGTTTGGACTTTCTCGAGCAAAACAAGCTATCATTCATAAAAATCGGCTGACGAATGACGAACTTATCCATACATTTTATTTTTCCTTAACCAAGAAGCTCCATACTACGAAACACATTTTATTGTGTTCGCTTGCGGACGATTTATATTCAAACTGACGGTTATTACCCAATTTAATATCCATAAAAAATATTCTAGCTTCTACATTTTTAAACCGATCTTAAAAGTTGATACAGTTTTATAAAGAAAAAATGTTAGGGCTATGTAGAAAAAATAAGCATTATGTGGAAAAAGATCAGGTTTTCTTTTTATATCAAATTTTTCCACAAATTTTCAATTTTTGAGTGATTTTTCAAAAAAGAACGTCGGTGCGCCACCTCATGATGGGCTCCAAAAAATCTGATTTTTTGCATACATTATTATTTTATAGCGGGTCAACGATTCCGCACCCAAGAAATTGGAAAATAAAAAAAAAGTGATTTTCGCTCCGGCCTAATGAGCAGCCGCTCCGCTGCTGGCGTAACCGGCAGCGCAGCTATGCGGCTTTATACATAAGAATATATGTACTTAGGCTAAGAACCAACTTATGCTCGAACAATAAAATATTCATGATTCTAAACTCAAACTGCTCTGCTGTGCATGTCTTGCATAGACGCATATTCTAAATAAGTACTTAGTGATAAAGGAGTTCACAAATAAATCAGTTATGGCAAATAAAATATTGGAATTAATCCAAATGTTCCCTTTTGTTAAATCCATAATGATGGATACTGAGCCTAGTTTTTCATCAGTTCAATTTAAATGCACAATGTCTTGTTCAGGCATAAACATTTACTTATTATGCAGATCCCAGATACAGTCTTACAAATGGCAAGGTCGAAAAATACATTCAACTTATCGAAATGCCAGTTCGTTTTCCTGTAAACCCCTTCGACTTAGGTTGACGCATTATTAGTACGTACTCAATGAATCTGTGATCAGAGAAGGAATGTTCAGTGGATACTTTCCATTCCTGAATAGAGTCATGAATAAAGTGAGAGGCGAGGGTCAAATCGATGACCTCTTTCCTGTTTTTAACAATGAAAGTGGGGTCATATCCCTTAGTGCAGATCAGCAGATCCGTTCCAAGAATATATGTAATCTAGTAATGACTAACCCCTTACATTTGTGTTGGTACTTCACTACTGGGTATGGTGAGCTTTGTTACTGAAATTATGGAGCAAGAAAATACTAAAGTATTTTCTAGCAAGAATGCAGGTTCTAATTTTACCTTGTACTTCAGGCACTAAATGCTTGGTTCCTGGATTAGAACAACGTCGGCTCCGCCCCCAGCCAGGCGGTGTAGGAGGTCAGCGGATGCTGCCTTACAGTGGAGATGGTTGATCTGCAGAAGTTTTATCGACATCTGAAGAATTAGCCTCCACCACTGTCTTGTTATTGTCCACATAATAGCCGACATGGGGTCTTGAGGTCACGCGTTATGGCGGCTGTAAGGAAAGAACCCTCTATCCCAAGGTCCGGGTGGAATACGGGTTTGCTTGGACCAGCGACCACACTTTCTGCACAGGCTGGCATGGTGACCATCTCCTGCTTTTGGGGGGAACAGGCTGGCTTGGTGACCATCTCCTGTTGTAGGGATGAGCAAGGGCCAGAATTAAGATTCACTGCCAATGCCGTGTTCGAGGGATCTGAAATCCCCGATTTACTATCTATTGCTGAGATAGGCTCTAATGTGTTTTTCTTTTTTTGTATTTTTTTTTTTTTTTATGTTTGTGATTGGTTTATTAGTATTGGAGTTCATAGTTGGACCCACGAGTAGCGGAGAAGGGGAAAGTCCGACTTCACAGTGATCCGCGTTTTACAGTTAGAGCTAACACGACCGGGCGTCAGGTATCCGGCCGCTCTGTTCGCGACTGGGTTATTTTTGAAAAGGGCCCCCGGCCAGGCTGACTATCGGCACGGGTCGCATGACAGCTTAAGTCCAGCCCTTTTACCTCAGACCATAACAAGAGCCTTTAAGTATACGCTAAGGCTTTAGTAGAGCCAGGGCTCATGCAGAAGACAACTGTATAAAAATATCTGAAAAAATAAACCAATAAAAATTATAGCTAATGGTGTCATTTTACTAGCAGGCACAAATTGTATTGACGAAACTTGGCTTACAGGCACTTATCTTGTTACTTTTAAGTTCATAGTTATTATGTACAACATTACCTACACACAAAAAAAGGAAAAATCCTTAACTACGTACAACAGAGCAAATTCGCAAATTATATTATTCAACAGCCAAAGCTCCCCAGGAAAAAATCACTTTTTCTGGTACACATCGCTCATTTACTAGAAGAGTGACATAACTCCCATATGATTTATTTTAATTTCCAAATAACTTCGCTGTCACCAAATAATAATATAATATTACATTGAAGTTATCAACTGTAACGCAATGTAATTTGATATTACACCAGCCACAGAAGCTGACATTGCTCTGGGTCGGATGTCTTGTACAACGGCAGCGCACGAGGCGCAACCCAGTCGATTCAGAGGGCACGTACAGACCAAAGTCGCTACAGCCGCAGTACCAAAATTTTACATGAAGTAGGGATCGATCCCTCAAGCTGCAGGCTGTCAGCAGCGTGCTCTGTAGTAAGAATCGTCCGATTCAGGATGCGAGTTTCCTACAGCTGCTTCCGCTACGAGCTCAAACGTTTTACTGAGTATGGTACTGACTGCTCTGCATATTATTCAGATTGGAATTCTTGCTCAGAGGTTTGAATTTCGCACGGCAGCTTCCGCTACGAACTCAAGCGGTTAGCTGAGTTTGGTATAGCCTGTGCTGGATAGTATTCTGCTAGGAAATCTTCTTAGCTGTAAGGGTTGTCAATACGTTTTGCGGTACTCTTAGCTTAGGGTCTAGAGTACGCGATCGGTTAAATTTTGTTATGTTGGCAACCCATTTTTTGTGTATTTCTATCTTTTGCGCAGCAGTGCTATTTGTTGGATAAACAACGGGTAAGTCTTAGTTTTTCTTGCATTTTATTGTGTAATTGTTTTATACAGGTACATGTTCTAAAATTGGCCATTATGTGGGTTAAGTCAAATGCGTTAATAGAATACTGGACCGACACAAAATGCAAGTATACACAAATAATAGTGAAATATATTCAAAATATAAACTAATTGTATATACATTTTCGTTGTATCTCTTTTCAGTATTAATTAGTTTAATAATATTAATATTTAGCTCATGTATGAAAATGTTTATTAAATAAAACTAAAGAACAAAGTTGAAAAAAATATATGTATGTATACGCTTTTATTTCTGCAGCAGCCAGAATTCCAAATGGAATTTCCAAGAATTCCCAACTAGAATTTCCCTACAGCAGAACAGGAAACTGAATTTACTGCAGAATGTGTCTATGTCGAGCTCAGGAAAACTTTAGAGTTCGTAGCGGAACCTGCCGTAGGGAAGTGTGGATTTCCTATCGAATTACCTTGGACACGCTAATGTAAAAGCGAATGAGACTTTTACACGAACTCGGAGTGCAATCCTCTGAGTTGGGCTGCGGCAAATTAGTACATTTTTCTGAGGAATATTTCCTTCTGGGTGTTGCACAACATCAACATCGGAAAACTGTAGATTAATTCAAAAACTGATTTTAAGATTTCAAAATGATTGAGTGATGCCACGTCAAAACAGGTGAAATTGTCTATCAAAATCTGTTTAATTTATAATTTTAAGTTTAATATGGGCTGCACAATGAACGTTCAAAGTTTGGATTTCATTCTTAACTGATGCGTACGGTACAATTTTTTGTTTTTGGTGCCTTTTGTGGGCGCTATATCTTACAAAATTTCTAAGGGATGATTTTTTTTATTCTTAAACTTTGGATATTTTTTATTTAATGGTAAACTTAAATAAAAAAAAATATTTTTTGTATTCGAAATTATTTTTTGAAAATGGTCTATAAAAAGTACGTTCTTTGACTTTATGTGGACAGTTCGTTGTGAAGGCCAAGCCCGCCCGCGATCATTGTTTTTTTTTTAATAATACTATAAACCTTTTTGAACATGTTTGCAAAGGATGGGCGTGCCCTTTTTTGCGATAAGCGATATATTTGAGATTAAAGTTGCAAGCTCAAAGGGAAAAATTGTACAGGTCTACTACGAACAACTGCTACATTATTTTTTTCAACTGTTGGCTAGTTTGGCGTTTAGTCAGCTGGAAATTCATCTTTGATTATTTATATTAAAGCACCCTATATTTGCAGCACCCTGTTTGACCACTTATTTTAAAGGTCAAGGTGTTTACTGTTACATGATTTTAAGAATATATCTATTAGTTCAAGAGATATGACTTTTTAACTGAAAAAAGTCAGATTTTTTAAAAACAATAATTTAATATAGTTCAAATTCTAAAAATTAAAAAAATATTCTAAATGATGTAAATAGTGTGTTAAAATGGTTATAGTTAGTCAAGATATAAAATGAATTGCATTTCTTAGGTAAATAAATTGAATAACTGCAAAAAAAATTAAAAAACAAAATTTTTTTTTTTACCTTTTTTTCAATATTTAAAATTAATTTTGGTATTTTATATTAAAGCTCCCTGTATTTGCAGCAGCCTCTTTGACCACTTATTTTAAAGCTCAAGGTGTTTACTGTTGCATGATTTTTAGATTTGGAGATCATATTTATTAGTTCAAAAGATATGACTTTTTAACTAAAAAAAAGTCAGGTTTTTTAACAATAATCTTTCGCTGAAAATAAATTTCAAAAAATTTAAATTACACTACGCCTTATCTAAAAGATCTTTTTTTTAGTTTAAATACATATACTGAATGACAGAAAAATATAAGGCAGTATGTACTAAGCCTGTGTGAATTAATCTACAGTTTCGAGAAAATTGCCCCACTGTGCGACGGCTCAACACTTGCGATAAGCAAATGACTGCAGCGGCAATACGGCAAAACAACAACTGCAACTGGAGCAGAACTTAAACCTGAGATAATATTTAAAATTAAATTTAATTTGAATAAACTGATTTTAACGATTGCACTTGGCTACGTCGAATTCACTTGTGGGATCGAGATTACCTTCGTCTAGGAACCTGGACTATATTACCTACAATGATTAGGTAATACAACATTTCGTTATCATGGGACAATGAAATGAAGTATTCCGTTATCATGGGATAACGAAAATACTTAACTCACAAATTTAACTGAAAATACTTAACTTGTATATGTTTATTTTAAGAAAAGTATATTCTAATGTTGGGTGAATAAATTAGTTTCTGAATGTTTTCTTAGAGTTTAGACAGCATATTATCCTGACATCGATAGCCCATTTTAAGAAACGTTGTATTTGACTAAAAAGCAAATTATTGCTTTTCATTGGTCACGGAGGTGTTAAGTAGGAATCTGCTTCGCCTTATAAGTATGTATGTTGGAAATATGATTTAATAATGCGCTGCATTATAGGCATCCGTTTAAACATATAAACATATTTATGTGTGATTGCATGTTGCCATAGTCACGTAGGCATTCCGCAAAACATTCACACATTGTACTCATATTTGCAAGACAATGCCCATAGGTATAATATATAAACATCCAAGCTTCACTGTTCCTCTCCTACCATGAATATTGTCAACTCAGCGTATTTGCAGTTGGCGCGATCGCTCGCTTATACATAAGTACTGTGTTGGTTGTAGTGTAAGCGGCTGTTGACGTCATCTTCAGAAAATCATAATACAGCTTACATGGCTTATGTATGTATGTATATTCAAGTGAGGTATGTTAAGGGCTTGATGCTCTTGCCCTCTTGAGATTGCAGTTCAATTGAGTTTTGAGACCCGGAACAGATTTTTGTTTTCATTTCCAAACGTTTTGGCATAACAAGTTTAACAAATATGTATAAATTTTTAAATTAAGAAAATTATGTTGTTTTTTTTTTGTTTTTTTTTAAGATTTTGTTGACTTTAAAATTCAAGGAAAATTAAAAACAAACTAAGCCTTTAAAAAAAAAAAAACTAAAAGTTAGAAGGATAAATGCATTAATTAGGCGTCGTTAAAGGCATTACTCATTAAAATCATAGGTAAGAAAGCGAAGTAACAGCCTTTTAAAGTAAAAAAATCGTAAAAAAAAAAAATAGAACAAAAGAAATCATAATTTTCTAAATTTAAAAATATATATTTGTCAAACTATTGACTTAAATTAAAAACAATGTGTTTATGAATAGTAGAAATATATTTATTTTTCAGTTGTGACATTCTCGAGAAGTTGTTTAAAATGTAAGAGGTCCTCATGAAAAAATTTAAAAAAAGACTACCAAAATTTAAAAAAAAAATTTTTTTAAAGAGCTACACTTAGGAAAAATGTTTAAATTTGATATATTTAATCTTTGGATCCATATCTATCATAAAAATCAAAATTTGGCCGAGGACCATAAAAAAAGCTAAAAATTGTTGCCTTGTGTTACTTAACAACCGAATACAACCTACCAATAACACTGAACTACAATTAGAAAATACAAATATCTTATCTAAAACTGTTATTAAATTAGAAAGTAATCACTCAAAAATTACATTTATATTATTTTAAATAATTTTTATGTTTATTATGATAAAGCCTTTTAAACATCATCTCGCAGTAAACCCAAACCCCATCAATTTGCTAAAATACAAATTTTCAATTAAAAAATATAGCGCAAGCTAACTTTGGCGAGCCAAAGTTTGAATACCCTTGCAGAGATTTGCAAAGGCCGTCCGATTTTTACAAAATTTGTTAGATGGTGATTTCGAACCAATCGTTCATATGGCAGCTATATGATATAGTTATCCGATTTGCACCAAATTTGTTCAGGCTGTTTGAAACTATACCAAACACACAATCTGTGTGTTAAGTTATGTTATTTTAAGAAACAAAAAAGTTTTTCATACTAAATATTGAATTCGAACTGATCGTTCCTATGGCAGCTATATGATATAGTTATCCGAACCGGCCGGTTCCGACTATGTACTGCGTGCAGCAAAAAGACGGACCTGTACCAAGTTTCATCAATATAGCTCAAAGACTGAGAGACTAGTTTGCATAGAAACAGACGGACAGACAGACAGACAGACGGACAGACGGACATGGCTATATCGACTCAGCTCTTCGCCCTGATCAAAAATATATATACTTTATGGGGTCTGTGAGGCCTCCTTCAATGCTTTACACATTTCGTGTCAAAATTTTAATACCCTCCATTAAGAATCGAGGACGTTTCATTTCAAGAAAGGGAGAGTTATCACCCAGCTCTAAAAGCATTTCTTATTGGAATTATAAACAACTTTTGCAATCAACACAAAAGCTAATGAGCAGCTGCAGCTATCATAATAAACCCTACCAGATCACTTAACGTAAAGTAAACAAAACGCAAATGAAATCCAATATCATATCGAAATCGGATCGGTTAAAGTAAGCCGGAAATCTTCTGCGCAACTCCTAACGTAAACACAATTATTTCAGAATACAAACTTGATAACATCAAATGACACTGACTAGAAACAGTGTCATTATTTTTAGTAGCTTCAAATTCTTAAAGAATTGCTGAGGAATTGATTTGCAGTTTTAATTCTGCAATTTCGCGATCAAATTTGTTATTATGTTTGCTGTTAAAGTTGTGTTAAAAGTCACGGCACTAGCTGCTGATTTGTTAGTAATTTTTAATTTTCGGAAATTTTCAATTAAATCATCTAGTTTAAAATTTTTATAGTTTTGAAAATAATATTAAGTATTTAGTTATTGGTTTTTATCACTAAATATATACACAGCATATAAAATAAAATATTTATTATAAAATATGTAAAAATATAGCAAATATTGTTGGTTGGATGGCTCACTTTATCCTGAATACTGACTACGTCTAGATCTTCCTTCCTCTCTTCTGATTATGGGTTGTTTTGATTTAGATTTATTGAGTTGGGCTTTAAAATTAGTAATGACTTCCTTCCTTCCTTCTGATATAATGTTTGTTGGGTTTTGTTGATTTTAACTATTGAATGTCGAACTTTTTATATGCTTTTAGCACTTTGATTTTATATATTAGACATTTTTTGTAGAACTTGTTTGTTTTATTACTACTTATAAATCACGTTTTCGTTTTTAACAAACTATTGTTTTTGAGTATTGAGACTTTTTTCACTTGTTTTGAATCGTATCGGATTTATTTTAGCCGCGAATCACTTAGGATTTGGTTTAACTATCCTTTTGTTGTGATTTATAAACCACACATTCGGGCCCAAATTGAGAATACGAATAGAAAAAAATTATATTTAAATGAGGTGAATGCAAGATGCGTCCGATCTTATTGGTTCCAAACTAAGAACTAAAATACAAGATTGAAATTATGCTGCAAGACAGCTACGTTCATGCCAAAGCTTATTTTGAAAGCTTTGAATACAACTTTGATCTTATGCTGCAAGTCAGCTATTTATGTTAAAGCTTCGTTTGAGAACTTGAAAGCTCGCAAGGGCGGCTGTTGTTTACGTTTGGAGTTGTGCAGAAGATTTTCTGCTTACGTTAACCGATCTGATTGCGTTTGATATTGGATTTCAATTGCGCTTTGTTTACTTTACGTTATGTGATCTGGTAGGGTTTATTATGATAGTTGCAGCTGCTCATTAGCTTATGTGATGATTGCAAAAGTTGTTTATAATTCTAATAAGAAATGCTCTTAGATCTGGGTGATAACTTGCATATGGCTTTCTGTTGTCTTTGGGGCAACTTAATCTAGTTTTACATTTAGGGTATCAATTTTTTGGTCTGCTTACCGTGATTACAAAACGACAAGTCCTTTTCGATAACATAAATAACATTTGTATGTCATCGTTAATTTTCCTTCATTATTCTGGAGGGAAATCAAACCCAATACATATTTAAACAAATGAAAAATTCAAGAGCAACCGTCACTTCGGCCATTTTGTGTTTGCAAAAATTAAACACAATACATATACAAAATCGACATCCATAACGGTTAAAGGTAGTTATAAGAAAGCGTCGCTAGCAAACAAGGGATGGCGCCAATTGTATCGTTGCATACCTTTAGGGATTAAAAAAAATGTGCTTAAAATTCGAGCAATACAAATATTGAAAAATTAAAAAAAAATTAACAATATTTTAAGGTAAAAAATGATTTATTTCAAATAAATTACTGTAATTATAAATTAGATAAATTCAAGCAGATTCTTTTAATACTTGATTCGTTTTTGTTGCCCTTCTGGGGGCCAAGTTGCTTTAAATGATGTCTAAAAAATCTGGGAAATTCAGGAAAATTTGAGAAAATTCTACAAAACAATACATGCAAAACTTGATATTTTTTATTGCCGTCTTATTTTTGAGTGATTCCATCAAATGTGCATTCTGAATCTGAAACACCAGCGCTGACAAATTTTTCCAAACTTAAAATAATTCCACAATTTTTCTATTGTTTGCTTGCGCTGCCGCATTTATGTTGATTTTGATACTTTTTTTTATACAAAATCATAATAAATTAAAACATTAGAAATTCGATTAAAAAAGCGATCATTCAAAAATTAAAAGTGCAGTAAGCTTCGGGGAGCAAGCTCCACAGTAGGAGACCCTGTATTTATGGGAAGTAAGTGAAATGGTAAAATTGGTGAGTCACCAATTAACATATTTTTGAATGCAACGCGTTCACAAAAGATTGTTCTTCAATGTTGCGTACCAAAAATTTCAATAGATAGCGCCACTACAAAGATATCAGTTGATAAACACAGTTGTCGCTAACGTCTCTTCTTCCTTTTGCCCGTAGCATTGTTATTTGAATAACTTTCGCTTTTATAATCGGACTGGGGCGTGTCAAAAATCTAAAATAAACTTGATCAGTGCAAGATATAGATGACCGTACATGTCAATTTTCTCTAGTTTGTCTCTAGCCCTTATAGTCTCTGAGATCTAGGAACTTAAAAAAGGGTCAGACGGACATGGCTATATCGACTCGGCTGCTGGTACTGATCAAGAATATATACACTTTATGGGGACTGCCACGCCTCCTTCTGCCTGTTACGCACATTTGCACAAACGTAATAGACCCTTTTGTACTTTTTTAAAGTACATGATCTAAAAAGCTGTTCCAGCCACTTATTACCGGTTTCAGGTCAGGAATCCTTGCCATATGCGAGGTGAAGTAAGGTAATTTGTTACTTTTGACTTATCTGAAAAGAAAAGCGTTTGAAAAAGGCGAAGGGAAACGAAAAGTCACATTTTGTTATACATTTGTTTTGTTTTTATTTTTTTTTTTGCTTGTTTGTATTTGTTTTTATTTTTGTTTTGTTTGCTTTTTAATATGTTGTATTTAATTTTATATTATTATTTGTAAGCTTACAACTTAAGGCATAAAGTTACAAACTAAAACTTAAGAGCTACACATCATTTTCTTGTTTTTATCAATCATCAATCATAATCAGCTCTAGCCCACGCGACTTGGCGCTTATTTTAATACACATATATATCTGAATATATGTATATATACATATATATGGTATTCATATATTTTTTATTTGTTTTTTTTTCCTTTGTAATTTTATAATAATAATATTTATTTTTAAAGTTTATCAATTATGCATTCATAAATGTTTATTATTATCGTTTGCGAACAGAAAAATTCAAATTAATGAAAATATAATATAAAAACGAGTTCCATTCAATCTATCGACTTTGTGTTGTTCTTTATTTTCTGTTATTATTATTTGCATATTTAAGTTTGTTATACATACAATTATCATAATGTTCATAATCACCGACATCATCTTCATCATCATCATCATCATCATCACTATCATAATTTTCGTGATCAGCTGCTGTTTCATAATTTACGCAGACTTTAAAATTCGGTTATTTATTTTTTGGGGTCACCTTTTACTTTCATTTACATATAATTATAGATATAGGCATACATATGTATATATTTATATATAAATATATGTACAGATATATGTATATATATATATATTTACATATATTTAAATATGTAAAAAAATATCGGCCTTGGCATCGGCAGCTTCGTTGTGTTTAGGCGGCTCTGTCTCTAGGTCAATGAGTTCGTCCCCGTCCGGTTCCGCATGCCTCGACCAATACTCCTGCCATACATACATACAACTATACATATACCTATACACATAAATATACATACATAAATCCCATTTTTGTATAATTTTTTCACTCTTTTTCTATATATATATACATAATATATATATATATATAAATATACATATACATACACATACATATATAGAATTTGTTTATATTATTTGTTATTACATATTTATATATATATATTTATATAAAAAAAAATACGGGACACGCTCTTAACTTATTCGCTGCCGCTCCGGCAAACAGCCCCTACAACAATGTTGCATGTGTGTGTGTGTGTTGTCTTGTGTGTGTTTGGGGTGTATCTCTGTGTTTGTGGTTGTGTGTGTGTGCTTTGTTTTTATATTTCTCATATCCGTTTCCGCCTCGATTTAATGATTTTCTTGTTGTTTATATTTAAATATACAAATATGTATGCATATATTATATATTGTATATATATAATACATATATATATAAGTTTCTGTTAATATTTTACAATTTTTTTGTTGAATAAGTCTTAGCGTTTGTTGTTTTACTTTTTAGTTACAATTGTGTATTAAAAATATTTAATTTTTGTAAATTGTTTTTTCATAATATATGTTTTGTTTTTGTTTCTAGCATTTTTATTTTGCAAGTAAAAAATAAGTTAAAAAAAAACAAACAGTAAATTAGCTAGACACTAAAACTGTTGTTTAAAAGACATAATTATGTTATATAAAAAATATGCGTATGTAATCATAATAATTATAATATATATTTATATATATATATATATATATATATATATATATCTATATATGTATATCTATATATATATATATATATATATATATATATATATATATCGGTTTTGCGTTTAATATTACTTACATAATCATTATAATATTTAAACGTACATAATTCAATAGCATAGAGCATTTATAAAAAAAAAAAAACAATATTGTCTTATAAATTAAACTTACACATAAAAAGTAGCAAAAAAAATAATTGTAAGTATGTATAGTAAAAAAATGTAAGTTATGTTTTTAAAAATTATTTCTGTTTTATTAAATTTACATAATATTGTTTAAATTAATGTTTTTGCAAGTGTACTATTATTACATATAAACGTACTTGTTTTTCATTTATTCTGGTTTTTTTTTTTGTAGTTTTTTTTTTCTTTTCTAAGAACAGCCCAACAGTGTTTTAAATTTTGTTTTAATAAATTTATTTTTTTTCATTTATTTTTATGTTTTAGTTTTCTTTCTCTTTATGTTGTCACTACAATTTATTTCCTTATGTTCTCGACTCAATTTCTTTGTGGTTAGCTTTACGTTTGGGATACAAAGTACAACAAATGCACGTAATTAAGAACTTAACATAAATATAACAAGAATGGAGAGAAGAGGGGTGTCTCACAACAAAACAAATTGACAATTTGTTGAGAAGAGAATGATATACATACATATAGCATGAAGGAGAAAGAGAGAAACACACAGTTGATATTTAACTTAAAGACGAATAAACTTTTTCGTCAAAACGATTGGTGAAAGAGGTAGAATAAGCATAATGCTGCTTCTCTGTATATGTATACATATTATATAATTATACATACATAAATTTTTGCAACAAAGTATAGAAATGTATATGTATGCATTTATTTCTACGTTTATACGGAGCATTGATGAATTCTCCATTCGCCTTTTGTTTATACAGCACACTTAAATTCACAAAATATTATAAATTTCAATAAAATCAAACTCATTTCATAAATTGAGCTGAATTTGCAAATTGGGCTTCGTATAAACAAAGTTTATGTATATACATACATATCTATCCACAATTTCACTTTATTTTACTTTAATTTGATTTATTTAGGTGCGTACATGTGTGTGTGCATTTATGTGTGCAGTTAAGTTGGTTGCGGTTGATTACAATTGTGGGAGGGAGAGGTGGAGGTTAGGTGGGTAGGACGAAACACAAAAATGCAAGCTAACTAACTGTCTGTGTGTGTGTGTGTGTCACTCTCTCCTTGTCTGCTTGCTCTCATTATATGCATTTTTTATACACTGCTTGCACTGCTTAGTTAGAGAGCATCTTGCAAATTGCTTGATCTTCTAATTGGATGTCTATCTCACTCTTTCCCTCTTTAAGCAAGCCTTCAACATTTTGTCTTTGTCTTTGCTTTTGTTATGTTTCTAGTGTGTGTGTGTTTTCTTTATCTTTTTTAATACAATTTGCACGAAGAGTTTGTGTTGTTAATAGGTTTTGTTGTTTTTGTTTTTTTTACATACACATACAATATACATATATAGTTTCTGCTGTTGCTAATTTCGTGTAGAGTACATACATACATATGTTGTTCTTATTGTTGTTGCTGTTGTTGCTGTTGTTGCCTGATTTTATTAATAATAGCCATGGCCAGTACCAGCACTGCTTCCTGAACTGCATGCATAATGATGTGCTGCTGCTGCTGCAGCTGCTGCTGGATCTGTGTAATGTTGTCCGGTTGTATAATGCGATCTCTGTTGTTGTTGCTGCTGCTGTTGCTGCTGCTGTTGTTGTTGTGCCGACTGCAATGGCGGCGGTGGCAGCAATGCTGTTGACTGATAATGTGCCTGAAGATGATGAGCACGTGGTGATGGCTGTCGTTGTTGCTGTTGCTGCTGCTGCTGCTGCTGCTGCTGCTGTGTTGTTGCTGGCGTTGCTTGTTGCTGCTGTGCTTGTGTTTGTGGCTGCGACTGATGATGTCGTCGATAGCCAGCACTTGTCCAGTTAATCTGTTGCTGCTGCTGTTGCTGCTGATAGACGTTGGCTGCGCTGTGTGAATTCGCTGCTGTTGGCGCCGTCGCTGCTGCCGTCAGACTGCGCATGCCGGACGACGACGCCTGCAGTCACAACTAATCTTCGTCGCTGAGCGCCTCATACTTGGATGACAGCAAGGGTTTTGGTTCACTTGCTGCTAGTGCAGCGGATGCAGCAGCTGCTGCTGCTGCCATAACGCTGGCACTGTGCTGGCCACCACAACTGCCAACGTTACCGCCAATGCCAACGCCACCAGCAACATTGCCGCCAACACCGCTGACACCAACACTTCCAGCACCGCCAACAGCAGCTGTTGAGACACCGCCAACCACTAGGCCAGCAGCAGCAGCCGCAGCCGCGCTCACTTTATTCAATGCATGCGCTGTCTTGGCACTCAAATGACTCGATGCGCCCGATTGCATGGACAACGGCAATCCCGGCGGACCAGCAGCACTTGGTACAGTCAATGCACTGAATGGATACGCATATGTGTTCGCTGCAAATGCATTTACAGCGGATGGCGGTGGTGCTGCATGATATGCGGCTGCATGATGACTATTGGAGCCTGTGCTGCTTGCGGAACGACGTCCGCTGTCGACAACCTCATACTGATTGGGTGTCTTCCTAGACACGCTAATTTCATGTGTAGGCGGTGGTCCGCCTGCATCCTTGCCACGCAATTGTTGCTGCTGCTGCTGCTGCTCGTTATGCTCAGCCACGGCAGCGGCATGCACGTGTGCCGCATGTGCAGCATGTGCCTGTGCATGCAAATGCTCCTCGAACTCGGGACGCAACACCTCGACAATACGATTCTTGCCATAACCAATATCGTCACGCATTACCTCTGCAATTCGATTCTTGACATAGTTATCGAAATTCGAGCCGGAACCTCCGCCTCCACCGGCACCGCCAGGACCACCAGCAGCACCACCACCAGAACCACCACCACCGCCACGTTGTTCGCTGCTTGTGGGCGGCGGTGGTGGTGCACCGCTGCGACCAACAACAGCCCCTGTTGCAGACAAATAATAATGACTGGGATCAACGCCAACAGCTGCTGCTGCCGCCTGTTGCATGATCAACTCATGGGCATATTTCCTTGGACTAACCGCCTGTGGCATGCGTATTATATTGCGTGCATCCTCGCCAGGCGTATTGGCACGCCCACCACTTGATGATCCGCCACCGCCGCCACCACTGCTGCTATTGTTGCTGCTGCTGCCGCTGCCACTGCTGTTGCTGCTGCCACTGTTGCTGCTGCCACGTCCGCTATCTACAACATTTATCGGCGATTGTTTGACACGTTCCGCTGCTGCAGCTGCCGCTGCCGCCTCCTCTGCCTTCTGTTGCTGTCGACGATTCTGTTTCCAGCGATCAGGCGTCAATATGGCCTGTGCATCCTGCATGTAGGGCATAAAAGCGGGACGCAAGTGTGGATTTGGCCCATAATCATTAGCAATAATTGAATCAGTTAATTCTCCAAATGTAATGCTCTTGGTATGAATCTGTTGTTGCTGTGTGGGCGGACCACTGCCCGCCTGCGATGTGGGCGTCCCATGATGTGATGGTGGTGGTGGTGGTCCTCCACCTTGACCACGCATTGAACCATGAACGGAACGACTTGACCCTGTTGGCGGTCCTCCAGCTGATTGCGATTGTTGCTGCTGCTGCTGTTGTTGCTGCTGTTGGGGATTCGATGAGATGCGTTGCTCCTGGTCGAGATCAATGTTGATCACATTTGGGGAGCTCGAGTTCGCTTTCCCATTGTTCTCAGCAGTCAACAACGAGACGGCAGCGCCTTCATGGGATTGTCGCAAATCTCGTTGGTACTAAAGTAATTTCAGATGTGAGAAGATGAAAAAAGTACAGGATTAATTATAAATCAATTGATTTGATCAATTTGATTGACTACTCACGTATGAGGGACGGGGTATGTCACGGGGCATTGGGTTGTTGTCGGCGGTGCGACTTATTTGATGCTTGATTATCGCATCAATCAAATTCTGCGCACTAAACTGACCGGATGCATCCTCTGGTGGTTTTGTTCCATGTGCCTGACGATAGTAACTATAAAACAGAGAGAGAGATGTTAATTGTTGAAAATTGAAAAAAGATGGATTCTGTAATTTTTTGATTGATCAAGAAAAGACAACGAAGACAACAAAATAATAATCAGATCTGTGTTCCGGTCATACTTATAATATAAGATGTAAGTTTTGGATGATACATTTTTGGTCTCGGTGGGACTTTTCTGTGCAAAATTTTCAAGTTTTGAGCATAGTATACATTCCGCAGGTTGTCGGACAAGACGGAGTAATCAAGAATACATACATGTATGACAGTAAATTCCGATATCCTTTTCTCCTGTGAATACCGAATACCGATCCTAAATGGATTAACTGATTGACTGATTGATTCTCTGGCTAATCCACATATATAAAACTCTTTGTCCTGACTGACTGACTGACTGACTGAGTCATCACGCTGTAGGCCAAACGGTTCATGATATTGAGATGAAATTTTTACACAACATAGCTGAGACATAATTATCGTGCAATAAGACGTGATTTTTTGATATCCCCACTGGAAGGGGCTAAAATGGGGGATCAAGAGTCAAAATTACTTAGTACGCATTTTTATTTTTTATTTTTGAGCTATCTTAACCAAACTCACAGATTATGTATTTCTTACTTACTGCTACATTCTGTGAAAATTTGGTCAAGATCGGATTACTATATCGTATAGCTGCCGTGCAGGGACAGTGGCTCTTAATTCACGATTCATTGGTGTTGCGACTTTCAAAATCAATTTTCAGTATATGACACTGTTACTCGCTCTTGCTACAATAATTCAATTGCAGCGAAAACTTTAAAACAGCGTGCAGCGAAAATTTAAATTCTCTATATTATATAAAGTACTATTACTAATATTTTAAGTCCAATTACAGGGAAAAATTGAATTTACACTTCCCGCTTTCTTATTAAAAATTACATAAGGTCCGGCTATAGCTGTGAGAAGTGTTCCCTATTTTCACTTCACATTTCTCCCCGAGATTTCAGCAAGCATAGCGAGCCGGGGGTTGGCGAGCGAAGCGAGCAGGGGCAAACCCCTAGTTTCTGTATAAATGATTGAATTACTGTTGGTCAAACTAATTGACTGACTGATTGAATGACTGATTTACTTCCCGATTAATTCACTGACTGACTGATTGTCTGATTGATTGACTTTCTGATGGGTTGGCTTAGTGATGAATTGACTAACTCATTGGATGACTGGGCTGATTAATCGATTCCCTGATTGATGAACGGACTCATTGATTGGCAAAATGACTTGACTAATTAACTGATTGACTACTTCACAGATTCAACTGTTTGGCAGATTAACCTATTGATTTACTGATTTGTTGACTGACCCATTGGTTGACTGACTGACTGATAGCCAAACTGAATGACCTACTGATTAACGGATAGTTTGATTAATCGACAGATTAATTGATTTACTTACGCATCTCGATCGCGATCGGGAATTGTGCGTGGTGGGCCAGTCTCTGGAACAGGACCACGCATATAATGACCAAGGCCATGAGCAAGGGCATGTCCATGTACTGGCGGTGGCACCGCATTCGCCATGATCCTTTCCATGCGACGACTGTCTCGCTCATCGGCGACACGTTCTTGTTCACGTCTCTCCTGATCCCGTCGCTGGCGCTCATGTTCTCGCTGTCTATCAATGCGATGCTGCATTCGTTCCTGGTTCTGAATCAATTCCCGATCCCGTTCAATGTTCTGTTGTCGCTGATCGCGTTTCGCCTGCTCAATGTGTTGCAAGTTCAATCTGTATTGCTGTGCGGCAAACTGTTGATGCACTGCAGCCGCCATCTGTTGATGGTGAATTGCCGCCATGGGATCACGATAACGTATATCATGATGTGCTGCAGGTGGCGGTGGTGCTTGCGAAACTTGTACCTGCATCGGTGGTGGTGGTTGCGATTGTGGCGTCGACTGCGACGATGCGGATTTGTCATCCTTCTGCGATGGCACCGGCAATTGTGGTTGTTGAACGGCTACGTCCACAAACGAGGCCAATGCATCGTGACCAGCTGGAATCGATAAAAAAAAGAGTTAACGAAATGTAAGTTGTTAGCAATACTAAAGTAGCTATGAACCTCAGATTGACCGCAGATTCAAGAAGATCTTAAAGCTCCTAGTGAGGAATACGAGGGATATAGCGAGGAAGCACGACTGAGCTCAGATAGCTCACAAGGCTCACAAGGCTAACACCGTTTTTGTAGTGTGCACTTGCGGAATTGGCTGCCCACCCCGAGCTTACAACATTAAAGTTACAATAGAGATTTAAGAAAATAAATGATCTTGCAGTATCTGAAATAACCACGGAGGAAAACTTGCACAACCTGTGATAAAACCAGAGTTTATAGAGCTAATCTCTGACGGCAGTTGCATATTAACCAACTGGTTATAAAGTGAATATGGAGTATACGGAAACTATGGTGCTATTAAGTAACCATGGAAGCCGTCTACTATATATCATTGAGTACTTCTTTCTCAATGAAAAGTAAATAAGAGAAGACAGCTGGTTAAAGGATATTCCTTAAATATTTCGTCTGGTCTAATCACATCTGCATTGATTGTTTACATGAAGTGGAGTAGTTAAGTAATCATAGGGAATATCTTTAAAGTTTTAATGGACAACAGTTGAATACCTTGATAATTAATACCTACAAGATACTGATCAAATATGCTTTAATTGTTTACATAATGTGTAAAGTGGAGGACAGTTGGCTACTTAAAGAGTATATATACATATAATATAGGATCCTTGCTTACCTGGCGGATAATTGTAGGGTGTGACAATGTGCATGCGACTCGGTGGCGGCGCAGCAGGTGAAGGCGGCTTGGAGCCAGTGTTATGACGCTGGATGACGCCTTGACGCTGCGGCGGAGGCGTGCGATGCGGACTAGGCGTGCTATGAGCAATGAGAGAGAGAGAGAGAGAGAGTAAATTAAGGGAGATTTATTAATATTAGATATTTGAATGAATTGATTATCGAAACTACAGAAATTCTAGCGTTTTATATTAAGCTAGTTTAAGTTCGTTCAAAATTCAAACGATAACCTTTTTTTCTATCGTCAAGTTTAATTTTTTCATTATAAGAGATAAATATCAGCGGTATCACGCTAGTGACGAAGCATTCCGAAGGATGGGAATGGCGATTCGCAATATATAAAGGAAGAATAGAAAACTGTCTACGAAGTATTCTACAAAAAATAAAAATAGTTTGGCATTCGGCTCACAGGAGACCAACCGACTGTTCTATGTTCTTAGTAAGTACAGGGTCCAACTAAAGACAGTTGACCTTTAATTAAGCAGTTATGAATATTTTTTTCGTTTGACTTTTGTAAAATTAGCTTTATTTTCTATTATAAAAATGAATATTTTTGAAAATACTTATAGTTACGAGAATTTTTGGATCGCATAAAACGTACCTATTGGAATGATCAGCTGGCGAGGCGCGACTGGAATATTCGGGACGTCCACGTGGCTGAGGCTCCTTCTCGTAGGCCCCATAGACGGCTGAACCACTGCTGACACTATTTCTGGGTGATGGGGATTCCTTATCGGAACCGGAACCAGCACCACCGCCAGCATTGCTGCTGCCACGTGAAACATTGCGTTGTTGTTGTCCCTGCATCTGTTGTGAGGTTATGTAATCATTCATGACAATCTGACGTGTACTCATCTGCGAAGGTTGTTCAACAACGCTGCCATAGGGAGACCGAGAATATGGTAACCCGACGGTAACGCCACCAACACCAACACCACCATAACCCTGCGGTGGTGGAGCCTGTGGTGATGATTGCTGTGGTGGCGGTGCCTGAGCGGGACTTAAACGCTGTGTCTTATAGAAATCATAGGTGCGTTTGCTCTCCAAATGATGTGGTGGCAAATGAAGTGGAGTTCCCTGCGTGATCGAGCCATGTTTACCCGTATCCGGACAACTGCCCGGCGGTGTTTGTCTCACAAGACTCTCGTATTTTGGACTCAATAACGATGAGGGAGCTGCATGTACAATTATCTGTTGTTGTCCACTATTTGCTGGTGTTCCATGTGTGATCGAGCCCACCTTGACTACCTGCAATTGTTGATGCTGTGACGATGTTGCCGGCGATTGTTGTTGCTGCTGCTGTTGTTGCTGCTGCTGCTGCTGTTGGTGTTGTGGCGATGGCGCCTGTCCGTGCAAATGTTGCTGTTGCTGTGGACTCAATTTTGGTGGCAACTTGGAGACACGTGTTGCTGGTGGTTGTGGTAATGCTGGCGGTGGTGGCGTTGGACGTGTCAATTGACTTTGACCCATGGGCACAGGTACTGGTTGCACATACAGCGATCCAGGCACACCTACTGGCGATGCCTTGACCACCCCCACACCCACACCATGCATCTGGGAATAGGGTAGATAAGTTGAGGCTGGTGATGCGCCCGTTACCGATAATGTTTGCACCGCGTCACAACCACGATACATGGACGAGGAACGTACAATATGCTTCATTGCTCCACCCATTGGTGGTGGCGGTCCATGATGACGATCTGTTGCTGTTGAACCACTGCTGCTGCCACCTGTGTGCGGTGAATGTCCATCGCGTGGTGGTTTCTTAATGCTCAAATCTAATGTTTGTGGCTCTTCCAGACCAGCAGCGGTTGCTCGCAACACTGCATGTGTTGCTGGTGGTGCTGATTGCTGTTGTTGCTGCTGCTGCTGTTGCTGTGGTGTCACATGACTGCCGGATACATTGTAGATAATTGTCTCGGGTGGTGTTGGTGTCACTGAACTCTTCTTTAAAACAGGAGTAATTGTTGCTTTATCCACGCTGCTCGCCTGTTGCTGCTGCTGCTGTTGTTGTTGTTGCTGTTGTTGCAACAATGCTGGATGCGTCATGTGGGGCATGTGGTGTGCGGCAGCAAGTGATAAATGCGAACCAACCACAGTTGGTATTAAGGTGGCCAGATTTTCGCCATTGTTGTTGCTGTTGTTGTTGCTGCTATTGCTGCTGCTGCTGGCATTGCTGCTGTTGCTATTACTATGAGCATGACTATGACTGCTGCTGTTGCTGCCGCTGCTGTTGCTGCTGTTTAACGATGTTGGCGGTGGCGCCACAGCCCGTGAACTCAACTTTTGAACCGAGGTGCCATGTGGCAAGCCAGGAGGAGGTGCCTGTTGTTGCTGCTGCTGCTGTTGTTGTTTTAGCAATGCATTACCATCCTGTCGATATTCGCGCACAATTGTCAATTCTTTGCGTTCCAAATTGTTGTGATGCTGTTGTTGTTGCTGCTGCTGCTGCTGCTGTTGGTTGCCTTGCTTGTTGCCTTGATTGTTACTGCCCGGCAATTGTGGTCCTTTCTGTTGCTGTTTCAATTGTCGCTCAATCACAGAGTAAACACAATCCTGGACGTTGTTAACCGCTTCACGACGCAAACTCATTGGACCATTTGGTTGCTGTTGTTGCTGTTGCTGCTGCTGTCCACCCATAGCAACAGTTGCTGCCGCATTTGGTGGCGGCAAACCGGACACATTGTTGCCATGCCCATGCGCATGTGCATGCGTATGTGCGACTGCATTAAAGATCACCTTGGGACTCTGACGATTCGCTGGAGAGTTCTCATTCTCCTCATCCGCTGTCTCTGTTGCCGATGAATCGTATTCTTCGCTTGTCTTTTGCTTTTTGGGCGCTTGACATGCCGGCGGCAATAAACGTTCATTGTCATTGGCTGTTGCTGCTGCTGCCGCTGCTGCTGATGCCTTGGCGCCCATGCGAGTTGGTGTTATGGTCAATGCGGCACCTGTGGCATCAGCCACACTGCGCACCGTTGACTGTTGCGGCTTTTGTGGCGCTGGTGGCGGTTGTGGCAACTGTTGTTGTTGCTGCTGCTGCTGCTGCTGTTGTTGCTGTTGATGCTGCTGTTGGTGCTGATGTTGCTGCTGCTGTTGTTGCTTGCTCAACTGCAACTTGTGACGCTGCAGATTCTCAGGACTATCCACGGAGGCGGTATCGGATCCTCCCGGTTCCCTTTCATCACAGGATGAGGTGCTCACATCGGTTTCATCGCCACCACTTCCATCTGCCCCACCACCAATGACACGACGTCGCTGCTCGTCATCCGTGAGATTCAACTGCTGATCCAACTTACGACGGATGCGCATCAGACAGGCGGAACAACAGCGTGTGGCATGCAACGGTGTACAGGGTATTTGAAATTCAGCCAACAATGGATCACGCACTTCTGGCGATAATTCAAATATACGCGATGGTATATTACGCAATCTTTGCGCCCGATCCTTGGGATTGGGACATGTGGGCAATGGACAGTTGGGATAACGATTTCGTACCGATTTACACTGACAACTGTTGCAGACGCGTGCTCCTGCGGGTATCGTTTCATCCGGTATCGCATACTGCATGCCACGCCCCTTTTTCAATGGCCGTGTACGCGGACACGCCTCCGCCTTGCATACAAAACAACTTGCCAGTGCCAGTTTATCTGCAAAAACACAGAGAGAGAAAGAGACAGTAAGGATGAGAAAGAGTCAAGAATTGAGCCAGCAAATGGAAAAAAAAAATTAAGCAAACACATTATGAAAAAAGCGATTTAATTAAAAGCTAACGGAGAGGAGCGAGAAACAGCGGATTCAAGGTGAGAGAATGCACGACTTTTAGATACTTTGCGTCTAGACACTTTGTATTGTATAACATTACTAATTAGACGGAAATCCAACAATTTCCAACAATCTAACAATCCCTTTATTTTCCAATTTATAAACAAGATAATTTTACACTCCAATTTAACAATTTCAAATTTTGCGCCAACACTTTTTTTACTAAATCTGGCAACCTTGGAGAATAGTGTGACTCATTTCAGGGAACTGAGATGCCACAAACTTTTAATATTTTGAAAAGGGCAAGATGAGAAATCGAAAAATGTAGAATCCTATTTATTTATTGAAAAGTAATATTTTCATTTTATAGGCTGTATTGGAAAGATGAAAAATCGGTCCTTAGGTTTATCAAACTTAAATCTACTAAGACAGGAGCCATGGAAACGAGGTCCTTCCTGCATAATATAATTGAAGAATTAACGAACATTCAAAATAGTCAATTTTGATTCCTTTTCAGTCGAAACTATGATTGCTCTCGACCAATAAGCACTCTGAGCCATTGCGTGTCACCCACTGTATTAGAGAGGATCAGAGATGGCTCCTTAGGCCTATCACATACATTAGCACACACAACTAATACACTCTAGGTACAGGGTATAAACAAGAAGAAGAAGTGAAATGGGCAAACTGCAAACAGTTTTCCATAGGCGGCAAATGATGTAACAAGGGTAATGGTAACGGTAATGGTAACGGTAGCGTTAACGGTAACTGCAACGCTAACTGTAGCTCAAACTGAAGCATGAAGGACGCTTTCATTAAGCCACTTAACAAATAATGAGCAGCTGAAGAAGAAGAAGAAAAGGAAGAGACACGGCAGCCAATTGAATATTTTAAAATGTTCGCCTTGTTTGCCTTGGGGCAAGGTAACTGTGAGTAGTAACTGTGGATGTGACAAAGAGGGTAAAGAGAGTTTCGGGGTTTTGCCTCGAAGCTTCGAAACTCGGAAATTTATCAGTCATGTTATCGAAAGCACATTAATATACTTTAATATGTATAAATAAATACAGTCTACAGTTGATCTTTTTTTAGTTTTTCAAATTTAAATAATGCAACTATGTTACTAGTTACGAAAAATAAAATAAATAAATTGAATGCAAAAATCAAAAAGTTATCGATAATTTATGATAAACTGTTGATTTATCGTTGATTCATTTCTGATGAACATTTTATATTTCAAATCCCTATCTCAATCCCATTCCCATTTCCTGAACTCAAAACTCAACTTGGAATTAAAAGATCCCTTATAAATGACGGCCGTTAAACTGAAATGTTTGTCTTAGTTTTTTATTTTGCCATTTAATAATTCTACAATTTTAATGATGCGCAAATAGAGAAGAGATAGAGAGGGAGAAAGAAAGGACGACAGAGGGAAAACAATGTGGCGCATTTAATCAAAATCAATGTAATTAAAATAAAGGCAAATAAAACAGAGAACGACTGTGATGCCACAACAAGGAGCGGAATGAGGCACCTGCTAATGAAGCAAGAGAACGAGGGTGTAAAGGGGAAGAACAGAGATGGACACAGAGAGAGAGAGAGAGAAGAGAGAGGTGGTGCAGGGGAGTAGAGTATCCGGCAAGTAAAATCAATCAACGTTTAAATGTCAGAGACAAACGTCAAGGTTCTTCTCACTGACCCCTCATTTTCTCATACACCCCTCTCTCTCTCTCTCACCATCTCTCTCTCTTTCTCTCCTTCTCACCCAACCATCCATTGCACCCGCTTGGCAGTCAATGTGCGTTTTCCTCGTCTCTGTGGAATATGAAAATACATCAAAGTAGCCAGAGCCAACAACGACGGCCTCATTCTCATCTTCATCCTCATCCTCAACATCCTTACTGTACTGTAAATGTACACATGTACATATATACATATACATATACATATACATGTACATTCCCCTTCGTTGTCCTCCATATTCCATTTCGGCCCAAGATACGGCTACTATATATGTATATAAAAGGCAAAAAATGCTTTTTGCTCGCGCGCAAAGTGAAGCGTTTAAATTTTAATAAACCACTCATTTTAATTTTGATTGTCGCGGGGGTTGGAGATTCAGGGTTGAGGGTTGAGAGGGTCGGTCGGTCGGTCGGTCGGCCGGTCAGTTTGTTGTCAGACTCGACCCACCCCCTCGTTCCCCCCGCCCCTCTTCGTTGGGATGCCATGGATAAGCCATTGTCTGACTTAACCATATGAGCTTGGTGCAGCAAATGAATGAGTATTCACTTCACAGTGAATCAATTCAATTATGAAACGAGTTTATCACATGTACATACTTATTTGTGGACAATATGCAAATTGATACAATTTTTGACTTTTAATTGCACAAATTAAGATAATAATAGCAATCGTTTTGCTATTTAAGCAATGTCATACAATGTGTCAAACAGTGCTGCCATTTTAGCTTATTTTATGCAAGACTTGGCCTTTTTTAAACTATGCCATTAAGGAATAACGCCAAAACCATACATATTTTAGTGGCATAGCCTTTTATATCAGCATATTTATTTTATGTATACCTTTATTCTATTTATTAATTGAATTTTTTTTAATTAATCTCATTTAAACTATCAAAACTTTGCCGACACTGATTTACAATGATCCAACAAAAAAGCCGCTCGATTTTTTAAAATTTCTTTCAATTTCATAACTTTTCTTGCATTTCATCTCATAGTGATGTTGCCACACTTTGCGTTTATCGAGTGGCAGCACTTGGTGATCGATTATATTATGCATATTTCAGAAAGCTGTCAAATAACGAAATTGTAGCAAATGAAATAAAATTGAGATGAAAAAAAATATTGCCTATTTTTTTGGGCAGCAACCCAAAAGCAAAAAGACCAATTAAATTGAATGGCGAGTGGCGCTCAATCAAAATGCAATTATAAAATGCAACTTAAATAGAATTGCAAAATAAATATTTAATATTAATAACAGCAGCAACAACAACAACAAAAACAACAAGAAGCAGCGTGGGACAAAACAAAAAGAATAATAATAATAATAATAAATACACGCAGTAAAACAAAGAAAAAATAAATACATACTATATGTATATGAAATAAATGCAATTGAAATTGCAGGACGTCAGTGTATCGACAACAACAACTCAAATAAATTAATTAATAAAGGCAATTGGTCGGTCGCTTGGCTCGCATTGAGGCTTGTGTTGTGGGTAGAGTGGGCGTTTTATATTGTGGGCGTGGCATATCATGCGTCAATCTGAGAATTGTTTCTCCCTCCCCTTCCCTTCCTATACTTTTCCTTTCCATCTGTTGTTTTTGTTTTTTTTATTATTTAATTTTTGATTTTAAAAATTTTATGTAAATATTTAATGCACTCTCGTGGCGAACGGACAACGCACGGGAAACAGAAGCTCTTCCTCTTCCTCTTTCGCTTCCTCTTTCGCTTTTCGTTTCTCTTTCTCTTGCCAACCCCATAAACAAAAATGACCGCGGTCAACAGTTTGCTTATTTGTTGTTTTCCATTATTATTTTTGGGTTACCCGAAATTGTAAAAAGACCGTATATAAAGTATGGATATAATAAATACAAATAAAACTGACAGGAAAATCAGCGAAATTGTTTTCTTGCTTAATTTGCACTTTGTGTGACGGGGTTGCCAGCCCGCCAAAAAAAAAAGCTGACGTTTTTACTCAAAACATTAAATGATACTAAGTAAAAAATGAAGTAAATTAATATTGCAAATACATACATAATATATAATTTAATACATAATATCACAATTTATTTGGATATTTTAGGAATGAAAGAACAGCACAATTAGTATCTTGACATTTTTGTCGCCTGACAGAAATAACGGGTTGTCATGTCACTCAATGCACATAGAGAGAGAGCGAGAGAGAAAGACAGCTACACGCACGTAATAATGCAATTAGCAATATTTGTTACTGTTGTTGTTCAGGTTACATCAGTTTACCGAAAAATTAAGTCATATGTAATTAATAGATATTAATGGAAATTTGTGTTAATTAAATGTGGCCTCAAATCATATTCTCACACCATTGACACACAACCAATATGAAAATGAATACTGTCCATTCACATTCACATTCTCATTCACTATGATGCGTATACATACATAGATATGTAGTATTTATGTGTATGTCTTCCTCACTTCCTCATACTCTCGAATAATCTTTAAAGTACTTAATTCAATCAACATTATTTTTGTTGACCATTGGCAGCGGCAGCGACTTCGACGCCGACGTCGACTCTCTTTGCATTTCGATCAATTTTATTAATAATTCAATCAGTCAAAAATTATTTGAAACGCCCCAAAGGAAAACAAAAAACTTTTGCTCGTTTTGCGGCTGCTGCGCCGACAGCGACGTCATCGTGTGCCTTTCTTTACTTTGATTTCGATTTCGCCTTTGCCGTTAGCCAGTGTTGTCAATTCATCTCTTTTTTCTAGACAGATCTGTCTCTTTTAAATCTACATCTAGGCCTCACCTTAAGGAAGTGCAAAATAGTTTGGCTTTCGGCACAGCGCAAAAAACAATGTTTAGTTATAAAGATTTTCCGTCTTTTGCTTAACGTGTATTATATTTGATAATATTTATTAACATTCAAAGTTTTGGGTCTTAAATATGCGTTCGGTACAAGATTTGCCCTTTAAATAAATATAAATATTGTAAAAGATGTCTTCCCTATTTATTGTTTAGTGCCCTATCTTTTCTTTTAATTCTGGTTAGTTTGTCCTATTTTAGTCGCAAGTAGTTGGCATCACTGACTTGGAGACTGAGAGTGCGTTTGCGAGAAAGGGAGAGCAGCGAAAGATGAAACGCGAAGAAGCATTGCCAAACGTTGAGAGTTATTTGCACAACGTTGAAAGAAAGAACGAAAGAAAAAAAGAAAAGAAACCAAATCAAAACGACAAACAAAACAAAACGAAATGCGACGCGAGTCGAAATAAAAGAAGAAAATATGAAATAATTCCATTAGTACAATTTCTTTTGCAAGTACAAAGAGTAAATATTGCTGTCGATGTGGGTTGCTGAGTGGTGGGAAGAGTATTTCGAGTAACGGATATGTTGTGCGTCAAGTTGTTCAGATACTTAGAATGTGAGTGAGTGGGTGAGACTGTTAGTGTGTGTGTGTGTGTGTGTGTTAACGGTTTATAGGCCTATGCCTGCTGACCTACTGAGAGAACTTGTCTATCTCTTCTCTCTTTCTCTCTCTGTCTTTCCTATATCAATTTCAACTCTTCATATTGTTAGTTATTTGCAATTTAATTTGAGCAAATGCAAATAATTGTTGCCACCTCAAACAGAAATTAACCGTAGCACACACACACACACACACCACTAACTATGCTACAACAGCATAAAATTTCTGCACAAGTTACCAAAAATGTATTTAACTTTCAATTAGACAATTGAAAACAATATAACAACAACACGACGAAGATTATCAAGTTTAAAACAGAAGGAGAACTTGATGAAGAATAATGATAACGCAAAGATTGAATACTCTTGCATTCAAATTTCGACGTATGACAGGCTTATAATATAATACTCCGATTTTATCCAAATTTAGTCAGATTATATATTATAATACCAAACACACAATATGCGAAATTGGTTGAGATTTCGTAAGAAGCAAAAAAGTTTTTCATACTAAAAGATGATTTCAAGCCGATCCTCTTTCTTAAATACTTCCATACATTTTTTCCACTTGCGGGAAAGCTACTTTTTTATGATTACAAAAAAATGTAAGCAATAACCTGTCAAATTTAAAAAACGTATTCAGTTAAAAACTAAAACTCATTCACTATCCATCATCATTTATAATAACTTAAAAACCTCACTTTAATACTTTTTTAAAATTTTTCAACTCACGAGTAAACCTTTAATTTTAACTATTATAATGCAACAAATTTAAATGCTATGCAAATGTAAAATTATGAATCAAAGCTATCCAATGTACCAACAATTTAAAAAAATGTACAAACTCAAATGTGTGGATATCTGCTCCTGTGTGCGGGTGTGTGTGTGTAAGCGACCACAATCAAAAACAAATTCAATCAAATTCACTAACAACATTTAGCTAACAGACAACAACAACAACAAAAACATCGAACGTACAAGTAACTGTAACAACAACTACAACAATGGCGGCCAATTAAAAAATATACGACGTACGACGGCGTACAAAAGTATGCTATGGAAAAGGAGAACGTCAACAGCGACGGTCGCTAATTAGCACCATAGGGAATTTGCGCTGGCAGAGAGAGAGAGTGAGGGAGAGAGAGAGTGAGGGAGAGAGACAGCGAAAAAAAAGAGAAACTTGCGTAAGCAAAAGACAGCAGCAGCAAGCAGTAAGAAGCAGAAAGCAAGCAGCAGAGTCAGGGGGAGCAACGGGGGAGCGGGGAGAACGGGACAACAGCACAAGCAGAAGGAAGTTGCCAACCAACTTGTGTAAACATCAAAGAGCACAAGGAGAGAATCAGTCGCATTGCAAAACTCGACTTCAGTGCTGCCAGTTCTGGCTATTTTTGAATAGATCTGTCCTTAATTAAAGCCAATCCCATGAGAAAAATAACAAATATATCCTATTCGGAAATGTTACTTTATAAAAATACAATTTTACACTATGCAAGTTCACTTTTCAGGCTATTAAAAATAAAACAAATGTTTGATTCTCGTCAGACTTTATTGGGAAATGATCATCATGGCAACTGTCAAATCATAAATGGGTAAGAAGAATAGGTTTGTAAAGGAACATTTTAACAAATTATGAATTTCTGAATTGCTTTTCTGCCCATATGTACTATTACATCAGAATATCAGAATATATTATCAGAATAATATTTGCTTGAAGTCAATTCTTTTAATTTACAACTAACTTATCGTATTTTGGAATATTTTATGCTTTTTCCGAGTAGTTGTCATCACTGGTCGACGTCAACATCGTGCAAAAGGAATTATGTGCATAAGTGCCGACAACGCTGACTCTGACGACACACTTACACGCTCCCACACACACTCCCACACACATACTACTACATTTATAGTACATATATCTTAAAACACATGTTCAGATTGTGGCAGCCACAGCGGGCAGAGATCGAGCGTATGTAAACGCAAATGCAAGTTGGATAGACCAAATGCACACATACATATCACTGTGGACGACAGTTCACGCTAGTGACGAATCATCACGAAGGCTGCGAATACGGGAGTTTGATCACATTGAGTTAGTGTTTAGTAATTAAGAAACATACATATTTCAACTTTTGGCATCTCATTTAGTTCACAAGCTACGAAGGGTAAAAGTGTGAAAATAACTTGGCATTCGGCACAGGAAAAAAAAATCCTATTAAAATAGTTTTTTTTTCGCAATGTGAGAAAAGCCAAACTATTATTTTTTATCTAAGAATAGTTCATATATTAAATAAAATATATTTGTATTTTTGAATATTCTTTCGGCACTAGACTGTTATCTCGTAAAGAGATTTTTTTCGTTGAATGTATATGCATATATATAATTGTAAATACAGTTAATATGAACGTAGCGTTTGTTGCCCATTGCTTCGTTTGGCACTTTTAATTTACGAAATGGTGTTGATTTAACGGCAGTCGTCGTGGCAGCGTTCTCTGCCAACGCAGACGTCTGTTAAGGGGCCGAAAACGGATTCGAGGTGGAGGTGGAGGTGGAGAGTTGGGGTGGGAGCACAAAAGAAACTTGTACAATTCATGGGCAATTGTGTGGCGGACCAAACAAGAATCATTATGAACATCATCATCATCAGTTCATTTCGGTTTGGTTTCTCAGCTTTTACACAGTTTTACAGTTCTTTTGCTGCCGCTGCTGCTCTTGTTTGTTATTGTTGCTTTTCCATTTCTTTTTGGTAAACGATTTTCACTGATTAATAAAAGTTGCTGCCTCTGCCGTACACACACACACACAAGCACTGCGCTAGCGATAATCAAAAGGGTGTGCAATTTTAATTGAGCAATTTAATTACATATGTAAGCAAAAGCCAAATGGCAACAAGTGCAACAGAGATAGCTAGACACACTCACACTTACACACAGTAAAAGGAGAGTGAGAATGAGAGCGAATGCTCACATAATTAGCAAGCCGTGCACTATGGAATCTTTTGTCGATTTCTGTGGCATTCATTCTTTTGTAGTATGAAGTTTAAGTTCGAAAAACCCTAAACTATAATTTTGCACATAAGAAATTCCTTGCTCGACCTCAACCTTAGATTTTGGGTCGAATATTGGTTTTATTTTACACATATAAGTTTGTAAACTATTTGCCATTATTCCTTAATTTTTTAAGCTAATAGAATTATTTAGTTTTCATCAGTAGATACGAGAATATTATAATATTTTACCAAAAGGAAATGTGATAACTTGAAAAACAAAAGTGTTTCAGTCAAGAACTTGTCTTGATTTCTGATTGTTCCTATTAAAGCCATCATATAGACCAACTTAATCTTGTTAGTTTGAGGTTTCAAAGAATGTTACAAATATGTAACAAAGTCCCATAGTGCAGAACCGAGTAAGGCAGAGTAGAGTGTGTGTGTGTGTGTTTGTGTGTGTGTGTAGGTGCACAGTTTTTGTTTGTGTTGTCAGAGCTTTCGTTTTCGGTATTTAGGTTTAAGTTTGTAATTAGTTTGTCAGCGCCTGAGAGTAGGCAACAGTTACCAGCTAAGGAGAATAAAGTTTGCAATGTAAAAAATTAATAATTACTCCTCAGAGTCCCGTCTTAACCAAATTGTAATGAAAAAATGTTAATATTCATCTCATCAGTATTTATATCAGTTATAGTATTGCGTATTTCACAATTTGTATTTTTGTTCAATAATCAATAATTTTAATAAAAATAAAAGTACAGGAACAAAAATGAGCTCTTATTCTCAGGCAGTCAATTGTTTTATTTTGCTGTCAAAAGGCGGAAGATTAATATTTCTTTTTTACTTTGTTTTTTTTTTTACTCAAGAAACTACTTTCGAAAGTATTTTAAATACCAATATTTCACTTTAACATTAAATTCTCTTTGCTAGTCTTACAAGGTCAAGTTGGGATATTTAGTTTATGGTGAACTAAATAATAACTTTTGTTGGTCAGTTGTTCATAAACGATCTGCATACTTAATTGACAAGTTTTTTTTAGCCATTAAGAAACAACAAATTCGTTATTGCCATATCATTTTATAAAGTTGACATATGCTGATTAGTTTTGAATAAATTCAATGTGTGTTTTAATTTAATTTTTGTTACAACATCTCAATACATTCAAATAAAGGGGAAAAAAATACTTTATGAATATTATACGAATTGCAATTAAGTGAATGATATCGTCACTAGCGGTCCACAGTAATACTTGTAAAGAAAATTCAATTAAAACATATTTGCTTCGCTATTCAGAATCAAATAACTCTATTTAATAGTAGTTCAGTCAAAGGCGAATTGCAGGCGAAAGCGAAATCGATATCGATATCGAGAATGTGCTGTTATTAATTATCCCCATCAAGTCAATGCTAGACATGCATATTGATGCTTGTCGATCAAATTGAACTAAAAGCTTGTCTGCGAATGAAGATAGAGTGCAGTAGGGAGGAAAGGAGGATATTATTTGCCTGCCTGTGGGTTAGAGGAGGAGTGGGTGGTACTGTGGAGAATTGGGTAAATGAGCAAATGTAAGTGAGTAATTATGATTTACTAATTAGCAAACACAACATACACGAGCCGCAAAGCTGACAAACTCTCGCTCGCTCTTTCTCTCTCTCTCTCTCTCTCTCTGTCTATCAATCTCTCGGTTCGCGAAAGCTAAAACGCGAATTTGGCCAACTTCCCGGCCCCTTCTTGCCTCCACCTATGACAACATTGCAACTGCATTGCGGCTTTTGACCAAACAGAAAACGTGGCAGGAATTTCCCCCATCTACCTCTCTCCCCACACAATTGAGCTACAATTAGCGTGAAAGTAAGCGGGAGAGGGTGGAGTGAGGAGAGTGTAGGGGCTACATAGTTAGTCCGACTAGCGAGTAAGTCTATTAATTAGCTGCGTCGTTGCAATGTTGCCCCAACATTCCCGATTCGCTGTACACACACCCACACACAAACACACACATGCCCACCCACAGCACTTCTCATCCACCTACTGCCCTCAACCTCTCACCCCCCCTCCCCCTCCCCTAAGCTCAGCCGTCACTGCATTTGCCGTTACATTTGCAACAAGGATTTGCGCATCAAATTCGCTAATTGTTTTTGCCTTTGCAATGTGAGTGTGTGTGCCCGTGTGTGTGTGTTGCCAACACTTGCTTCGGCAGCTCACACATACATACAATTGCAATTGCTGTTGCTGTTGTTGTTGTTTTTTGGTAGAGGAAACAATGGCCCAAACAATTAGCGTAATTTCAATTTTGTTCAAAATTTCATAAGCAGACACTCAGCTGCGTTTGACACACACACACACACACTCACACGCACACACACATCGCCTTTTGCCACTCTCCCCTTTCTCCCCTTTTAGCCTTTTGTTTGGTTTAGCAACAGTTAAGCTATTGGGCAGCGTTGCATACTTTTGTGCGCCATTTTGACAGCACATGCAAAAAATGCCCCCTCCCCGTTCTACACCATTCTCATTTCCACACACCCCTTCCTCATCATTTGCATTCTCCCATTCCTTTACCATTCCAGTTGCTGCTATTTTGGCAGGTGTTTGGCGTGATTAACTGATTAGCGTCGGGATTCTCATCAATCAACTTGAAATACAAATGGACAATGGAGACAATTTGACAACATTTATACAACAATAATAATAACTACAACAATAGTAGAATCTCACATATTAGAATCACATGAAATTTTGGCTTTCTTTTATTCCTATTCAAAATTATCCTTAATATAAAACCTGTTATGAAACTTATCACTTATATTATTTTTAAAATTTAAATTGATTTAAATTTAGTTCTCTTAAAAATAATTTTTTGTATGTAATACGAAAAATTTAAAAACTATTTTGTATTACAAGCTTAAGATCATTTGAAATTTGTTATCAATTCAAAAAGATGTCAGAATCTCTTTAAATAATTCTGAAATTAAGAATCTAGTTTATGGACAGTTTGATTTTATGCGGGCATCAATTTACGAGGCTCTACTGTAGAACAACAACGACAACAGCAGAAATGTCAGAAAAGTTAACAATTAGCAAGTTTATTTTCAACCTGCTCTCATTTCTCCCTATTTCACAGTTTTCTCTCCTCTCTTCATTTCTCCCTCTTACATTTGAATGCAAATTTTTCATTGGCCTGTTTGCGGGGGGGATGGAGAGAGGAAGAGCTTTCAAATTTAGTTTTTGGCCCATTTTTCAGTCTATTTTCTTTTGGTTTTGCACTTTAAATTTTTTGTTTTTATTGTTGTGTGTGTGTGTGTGTGCAGATGTGTGTAGGTGTGTGTGCAGAGCATAAAAAGAATTTTTAACTAACACAAAATGGTTGTTGATTTGAGTAAAGCGATTGCCACTGAGAGGTAGAGAGTTGGAAAGGGAAACGAGAGGAGTAGGAGGAGAACAACAACAATGTTGGGTTTCCCTCTCATATGGAACTGGATTAGTGTTGTCTCTTTCCCCTCCCCTCACGAAGCTAGCCTGAAAGTTCAATTGCAATCTTGTTAGCGACGCAGTTTCTGTTATATAGTGAGTTTAAAGGGGTACAGAGTGTGGAGGGGAGGGGAGGGGGAAAGGGTCATAGGTCACACAGCTTCGGCTGGACACCTGGAAACAGGTTGGAGCTGTGTCCTGTTTGCCTGGTTTATTAATGTTGACCGTCAATTATGTTTTAATTGTCATAAAAGGTTTTCTCTTTGCACAGAGACAGAGAGAGAGAGAGAGAGAGAAAGAGAGTGAAAGCACATGCAATGAACAGTTTGCAACACGTGCGTGTGTTCTCCCACTCTACACTGCTCTTGCTTTACTCCCACTCTGTGTACACTTATCAAAAAAGGCTATAAAAAATCTGATTTTTTAAATAAGTTAACTTTTAGAGAAACATATATAAAACAAAACTTTAAAATCAAGTAGTGGGTTCTAATTCGAAGAAATATAAAAATGGTCTTGTCCTTTCTTACAAAGCTAAGAACTTTATGGTCTACAAATTGAAACAATCAGATCGTGTTTTGTGGCTAATTTTTAAGATTAAAAAGTTCTTAGTTTTGTAAAAAATATATAGGTTCTTTTTTTTTGACTGCGTCGACAACATTGCGTTCTTAAAATAGGCCTATAGGTTCTCCCGACATTTATGATTATTTTAATCACACTGACGACTCGAAAAAGACTCTTATGTGAATAAAAATTTCATAAAATGCTAGTAGGGTAGTTCTATTTCTTCACAAAGTTGTGAATTTTAGCAAAATCTTTCTGATTTTGCATATCCATTTTTTTTAACAGTGTACAAGCAATAAAATCCAGCTGGGATAAGCGACAGCAAAAAGCGACAACAGAGCAAAAACTGAAGGAGGAAGAGAGAGGGAAGCTGGACTGCTTGTCAACATGACCAAAAGGCTCAGCAGCAGTTTTATAGTCAATGTGTGTGTGTATATATGTGTGTGTGTGTGTGTGTAAGACAAAAGCCAACAGTTGACAGCTGGATGAGTCTATCTGTATCTGTATCTGTATCTGTAGTGTATTTATATGTGTTTGTGTGGTGCAGTCGCTCGATTGGCTGCTGGCAGGCAATTTGCCAACTTACTGCAAAGATCAGCAAAAATATTTGACCCCCGACCTCTCCCACACACGCACACACACACACACAATGCAAGAGTGAGAGAAGAGGCACAGGAATAAAGACAGAGAGAGAGAGAGAGAGAGAAAAGCTAATTGCGCAGAGCTTTTAACCGTCGTGTTAATTGAATTGAATTGCACAGTTGATTCCTGTTGACGTGTTCGACCCACTGTCGCACAGTGGGGCCAAGCAGAGCTAAGGCAATTGCTAATTGACTGATAATTGATAGTAATTTGTTAGAAAACAAATATGGACCAGTGTGCATAACAAATGACAATCAAAAAAGACAAGAAGCAAATGCAATTTGACAGACTTAATGTTATAAACAAGGCAATTAAAAAGCAATCGATAAAACGATAACACGTTTGCAGCATATATTAATCGAATCGAAATAATTGTTATATTAGAGCTAGTAAAAATTAAATTTGCAATCTGAAAAACAGTGATGTATCGTCGATGACAGATGGTTTTATAACTTATCGTTTAAAAGTTATCGATAAATAAGGATAGTTTGTTAAGAAACTTTAGAAATGAGAACGGGACATTCCCTGAAGCTGAGTAGAAGCTGGACAATAATGGAAATGTTGAACAATCGAAGGGTGCAACAATCGAAAGGGGGGATTAATGCTTTGGGATTAATGCAGCATTTAACAAATGTGACAGATTGACGACGACAGGACAACAACCTGACACCATGATGCAGCTCAATGCAAGTCCTGACATGTCCGATAAAAGTGCTCATGTGTGTGTTTGTCGATTGTTGCCATATTTTACAGCTGCCATTTTCCTTTACGTTTTCCATACCTTTTCAATGATTTTTTTTGTTTTTTTTCAGTTTTTGTGCTCTGTCAATTTATAAAATTTATTTTGCCTACGTTGTGATTTTTATACCCTTGCAGAAAGTATTATATTTTTGTCACGAAATGTGTAACGCATTGAAGGAGGCGTGTCAGACCCCATAAAGTATATATATTCTTGATCAGGGCGACGAGCTGAGTCGATATAGCCATGTCCGTCTGTCTGTCCGTCTGTCCGTCTGTCTGTCCGTGTGTCCGTCTGTTTCTATGTAAACTAGTCTCTCAGTTTTGAAGCTATCTTAATGAAACTTGGTACAGGTCCGTCTTTTGCTGCACGCAGTACATATGTCGGAACCGACCGGATCGGATAACTATATCATATAGCTGCCATAGGAACGATCGGTTGGAAATAAACATTTAGTACGAAAAACTTTTTTGTTTCTCAAGATATCGCAACCAAATATACACATTGTGTGTTTGATTAAGTTTTAAACAGGCTGACCAAATTTGGTGTAAATCGGATAACTATATCATATAGCTGTCATAGGAACGATCGGTTGGAAATAAACATTTAGTATGAAAAACTTTTTTATTTCTTAAGATATCGCAACCAAATATACAAATTGTGTGTTTGAATAAGTTTTAAACAGGCTGACTAAATTTGGTGTAAATCGGATAACTATATCATATAGCTGCCATAGGAACGATCGGTTCGAAAACAACATTTAGTATGAAAAACTTTTTTGTTTCTCAAGATATCTCAACCAAATATACACATTGTATGTTTGAATAAGTTTTAAATAGGCTGACCAAATTTGGTGTAAGTCGGACTACTATATCATATAGCTGCCATAGGAACGATCGGTTAAAAATCAACATTTAACAAATTTTGTAAAAAATCTGTCGGCTTACACAGGGTACTGCAAGGGTATCCAAACTTTGGCGCGCCAAAGTTAGCTTGCGCTATATTTATTTATTCAAAATGTTTGGGGGCGGAAAAGGAAACAGGAGATTGGAGTGAGGGAGGGTTGAGGGGAGGTGTGGTCGAGGTCAGTTATTGCTAAATAAATGAATAACACAATTTATGCATGGCATGAACATTTATAATTACATTTCGAAATAATTTAATTAAAATAGTTAACGCTTGATTGAAGTTTAATCGGAATGGACAACTGCAACTACAACTTAATTAAATTAGCCTATCAATAAAAGGCAAACAACACAACACAACAACAACAACAACAGCAACATAAACTAAACCCTAGCAAAGGGTTGGGGGAAAGGTGAGCAAACTGACCGATTGACCATATCTGTAAAAATGCATCTTTTACCTTTCCACAAAAAAGAAATAAAACGTCAAGCAGTCAAACATTTTTTGACAATTTTGTCGCACAAGCAAATAAAAGCCAAAAGGGAAGAAAATTGGAGAGGGAGAAAAGGAGAATTTGTATAAAGGGAGACTCCAGGTGTGTAGTGAAGCAGATAGCCTAGCTATTCAACAAATAAAACCGATCAGCAACAGCGGTAATTAAAAGCCAACCAAATGTCCAAATACCAAAGCCACACAAATAAAACCACACAACTAAAATATACACACACACAAACACACAAAAATGGTAACAGAGGAAAAAAAAAACAAGAACTAGCGATAGAAATCTTGGAAAAACTAGTGCCAAGAAGTAAAAGGATAACACGTCTAATGAATGCTCTACATGAAAAATTTTTAATCGATTGAACGCTGATTGAAGGCACAAACCTACTGAAAGCGAAGAATTTCTCTTACTTTTCATAAAATACTCTATAAGCGTTTGATTGATTAACTGACTAATCAATCATTGAGTGATTGATGGCAAAGCCAAACAAACACAGCTAAGAAATTTTTCTAGCTGTTGCTCTAGCTGTGCATCCTTAATTGGCTGAATGATTGAATGACTGATTGACTGACTATTTTAAATGATTGAAGACACCATCCCAAAACTGATAAAGCTGCTGTTGCTTAATATCTATACAGAGAACTATTTGGAGCTGATTAACTTGCCTAATGATTGACTGATTGTATAAAATGTTGAATAACTGGCTATGGCTCTAGAACACGTTTAAATCTTTGACCGACTTGATTTATTGGTTGTTTTATTGATTGATCTACTGCCTAATTGATTGGAAGTCGAAGATCAGACAAAACTCTGAAAGCTAGCAACAAACGCTCCACTTCTTAACGGACTTGGATTCTTAATAATTTGATTGACTAAATGATTGACCGTCGAGTCAAATTAAAGTAATATGTGATCATTAAAAGAATTTATATATAACTGTCATTTATATATCAATTTCTTTCAAATAAATTTATCGTTTAAAAAACGTAGCGACTCTGCTTTTTAGTTAGAGTACGCCTAAATAGTAAGCTAATAGCTACACGCTTACATACTCAGCTAGATAAAGCAACCAAGTGGACACACATACACATGTATCTACACACAAAATCGACATACACACACACAGAGTCGTATGTAAATATGTGTTGGTTATGCCCACAAATCAATTAAGTCGATTGAGGCGCCACTTTTTGAGCATAGACATTGACGAGAAGGGTCTGCTACATACATATAACGATACAAGGGAAGTTCAGAGCGGGGTGCTGTGAATTGAGGCAAAGCTAAATGGCAAACGGATTTGATAACATAAAACGGGAATTACCTTTCGCTAGCTATTTTACAACTCTCAAAGCAAATGCTGCGCGGTTTTCACAAATTTTCACAAACAAAAAGATGCCAATCAGGTAGAAAAATACCTTAAATTTAACAAATTTGTATATTTGACATGAATAATATAAGGTAGCTTATATTAAATGCAGTAACTAGTCGATTTCCTTTAAAGCAAGTCCCCGATATTATTATTTATTCCACACACCTCTTACACATCTTTAAAATAGCTTATTCTGAGTGGTTTGAAAATTTGTCAGTTTAAGGATATAAGAAATCAATCTATGAGTTTGCTTGAGATAGCTCAAGAAACATTAAAGCTCTTCATACTAAAGGTATCCGATTATTCCTATGGCAGCTATATGATTTAGTCTTCCGATTTTGACCAAACTTTGGCAGGATGTAACAATTAGTAAACAATACTTAATTTGTGAGTTTGGTGAGTCTATTGAGTGAACCTCTAACAGTTGGAATTTCGCAAAACGCCTTCCTATTGCACGATCATTATTTCTCTGCTTTGCTGTTTACAAATTTTAGCCTTGTAGCTCTCACCATTTCGGCTCCACGATGATGGGTCAGTGAATCAGTGAGTACAAAGAGTTTTTGTTCCAGGATTCCCCTTAAAAATACCTGAGATTTTCTCATTCATCCAGATATTTTTTCCGGATTTAATTATTTTTTAAGCGCACAAGTATATTAAAATTTGTTCAAACGTGTCTATTTTCAATCAATCTTTAATATATTCAGTTTATATTTTAAATGTAGCTCATTGATGAAAATTATGCATCAAATTTTGTTTATCGTATAATAATTATTATTATTGTTACTGTCGTTTAAAAGTGTTATCTTTCTCCATTTTAATAAATGTTAAATTTAGTTCGTTTCTATTGAAAAATTATTTATAGCTCAAACAAGCCAATTAATCTGTTATTTTTACTTTGTGTCGGACCCAAAAAGTTGGCAACACATTTAGAGATTTGTGTTAATTTGACACAAAAAAAACGAAGAAGAAGGATAAACAATAAACCAATTAAACAGAGCAACCGACAACAAACAAAACACAACGCTAGCAGCAGCAGCAGCAGCAACAACAACAACAATCGTCGTCGTCTCGACAACAGCCGAAGCCAAGTGGCAGCAGCAATAACAGTAGCAGTGGCAGTGGCAGTGGCATCGGCAGCGGCAGCGGCAGCATTGGTTGTGGCAGCAACATCAGCAGCCGAAGGACGACACACAGCTGACAGGACCGAGAGTCTGTTTCTGCTTCTGTTTCTGTTTCTGCCTCTGACTGTTGGCTATAAAACGCGACTAGCGCCACGAGGCGTTCATCAGTTTGAATTCGAGTTACACACGTGACGCACGGTCAACTCTCTCGACAACGTTGTGTGGCAGCAACAACATTCGAGACGCGTTCTATTTTTTTTTAATTGAATATTTTTTTGAATGTTTACAAATTGGTTAACGGGCAGCAGCAGCAGCAGCAACATCAGCAACAGTCGTATGGCAGCAACAACTGCCAACACAATGGCTGTTGTTGCTGCTGGCGGTGGTGTCATTGCTGGTGGTGGTGTTGCTAGTGGCGTTATATCAACGCCACCGGATGTGATACTTGAAGTTGGTCCAGCTCCAAGCAGTGTGCGATTTGTGGCACATGCTTTAGTTCTTGGCATGCACAGTGGTTATTTACGCTCTGCAATACGCATGGATGAGGCAACAGTGGCAGCTGCAACATCAGCAGCAGCAGCAGGAGCAACTGTTGCTGCCGCCGCTTCAGGAGGTGAATTGCTCCTGTATTTAGGCAATGTGACAGCGGAGCAATTTGCTCCATTGTTGACATACATGTACACAGGATACTTGGATCTCAATGTGGACAACATATTTGCCGTGCTGCTTGCCACACATGTGTTGCACATGCCGCGTGCTCTGGAGATTTGTCGGTAAAAATGCGACACTGGACATTATTATTATTTTATACAATTTGCAGTATATCACACACTTTGGTTTTCTAAACTCAAATGCTTTCATTTAGTCCTTGTCTATTTATTAACTTCTATATTTTTAACGAGTGATTTCATGACGAAAGCGATTTCATTACACCAAATATATAAAATAGTTCGGATGTTGTTTAAGAAATAGAAAATATTCTTGTTCTTTGGATACACTTTTATAATACTTTTCTTTTATTCGAACTGTAGTTTTCATTCAAATGTTGACTTTCTACTAAGAGTTTTCAAAAAAGTCAAATTTGCCACATTTCTAGCTTAAAGCCAGTGATTTTATAAGTCAATAAGCCTTAATTTTTGATCCCAAAAAAGTAGGCAACATTTTTAGGCATAAAGAATAAAAGAGAATTTAGTATTTGCAAGAATAAGAAACATTTCTCTCTCAATCTCTCTTAGCTCTTATTTGGCACGCGCTCAGACAGAGGGTTATTTAAGCGGGCAGCAGCAGCAACAGCAACAGCAACAGCTGCAACTGCCGGTGGCAAGTGTGGCACCCAAGATAATACGTCCTATTGCCAGCAAAGCAACATTGCCAAATTTTGGTTTTCTGCCAGCACCGCCGCTGCCGCCGCCACCGCCGCCAACTGTTGCCACTGTTGTGGCAGCAACAGGGCCAAGCTATGTGCAACCAACAGCAGTAGATGTCACAACGGAACTGTCGATTGTAGAAACTTCTGTTGTCGACGATAAGGACGAGGATGAGGAGGATGTGGAAGTCTTTATTGACAGCAACACTGCCACAGATAATGAACTAGACACTGAGGATTGCAACGTGTCTGTGGTAAGTTCATTGGGCAGCAGCAGCGCTGCCTCAAGTCTCAATATTGAGCGGGTGGATGTGAAGAGAACGCCAACGCCGACAACGATGCCAGCAACAATTGCTGTTGTCACTGCCGCTGCAACTGCAACAACTCTTACTAAAGTTGTCACAACAACAACAACAAAGCAACGACGCAGCAACAACAATAATAACAATACTACAACACGTAAATCAGTCAGCAAACGTGGCAATTGTCGTGGTGTTGCTGCCACAACGGGATTGCAGGTGGCAAAAGCTCCAGTGCCGGCATTGCAACTAGAGACGTCAACGGCAACAGCAACAGCACCAACAGCAACTAAATTCATTATCGATGTGGCAAGTTGCGATGGTCCCGTTCGTTTTCGTCGTATACTCAATACAGCTTATGGCCACAAGCCGGACACTTGCAACAATGCCGCCGTTGAGTTGCAACGAACGCAGCAAAGTGTCAGTTATTCATTTCATCAACAAATGGCGAGAGCAATAAGCAGTCAACAGCGACAACAGCAGCAGGAGGAGAGCGAGAACAGCGGCGACACAACAACAGCAGTAGCAGCAGCTATTGCAACAACAACAACAACAGCAGCAACACAACAGCAACAACAACAGCAGCAACACCAACAGCAACGAAAACAAACGCATTCCGAGTTGTTTGTCTGCGTTTATTGCAAACACACATTTAAATCACAATATTGTTATCAGAAGCACGCCAAGCGGCATTTGAACCCATTGAGTTTGGACAAGAAGTTGGCGCTGGAGGCGCCACACGGTGGCAGCAACAACAGAGACAACAGCAATGCCGTCGAATTGTTGGCAGCAACAGGAGTAACAGCAGTTGCAGTTGGAGCAACTGCAACAGCAACTGTTGGAGCAACAGCAGTTGCAAGTGCAGCGGCAACTGTTGCTAGTGGTGGTGTAGATGCAACACTCTCTGCTGCTGCGCTGTTGCGTCGCGAGGTTCGTCCTCTCGACATGAATGTCCAATATTATCCATGCAAAACTTGTGGCAGCAAATTTCCTAGTTATTATTTTGTGCACAAACATCGCAAGTTGTGTCATGCTGATGAACTGGAAGCAACAACAGCGACAGCAACAACAACAACAACAACTAGCAGCAGCAGCAATAGCAACAGCAGTGGCGTCTCCAAGCGTGAAGCAACAATGGCAACAGCAACTGCAACTGCAACAGAGGCAACGCCATAAACTAGGCAACAGTCATTTTTAATCTACGAATTTAGCACGCAATTAAATGCACCACACACTCACACACACACACCCACACAATTTTTTTTTGTCGCTATAGTGTTTGAATGTATAAGTAAATGCAAAAGAGAAACCTAATAAAAAGCAACATCCAATAAAACAACAAGCCGTGTTATTATCGATAAAAATCAACGAAAAGTTTAGTAAAATATCGATATACTTTTATCGATGATGCAGAAAGAGTGAGTGCAATTTTGTTTATCATAATGTCAATGCATTTAAAGCCGTCGCATCTAAAAATGTTTTCGATAACATACTAATAAACGCACTGTTAACAAAGGCAACGACTGTCAATATCATTGTAATCGAATATGTTATGTCAATGCCAATAGTCGCATAGTCAAGGTCTGCACTGTCATCGATATAATATATAAAATTCAAGGTTAAAAAATGCGAAGGCACACTTAAAAAAGAAAGTGCATTAGTAGATTTTCAGACTGAAACTTAAATGGCAACAAGTCTCGTTCATCGATAACAATAATCGATATAAAACATAGATTGGAGCATTGGTTACTTTGTATGCTGCTTGTTATAAGAGGAGAGAACTGTAAGCTTGTCGATCGACGGTTATCGACAACAATTATAAATGCGTAGTATGGCTGTAAACCAATATTGTATCTTTAAAAATTTACAGTGTTACTTATCTAGCAGTCTATCACTGCAAGTTGACGGTTATCGACAACAATTATCGATATATAAGAGTGTTGCATCTGTAGAGCTTACATAAGCTTATGCAGAAATGCCGCATCGACAGACTTCTGCTTGCTTCTGGATGGATTATTATTATGAAGGATGAAAAATCAATTTCTTCCTATCTCTCTCTGTCGCACTGTCCAGGCTTTATCTTTTCGTTTCTCCGTCTCTGTCTATCCGACTGTATCGCTCTGTCCCTTTGACAAGCGAGATGGCGCCGGTTAATGCAAACAGACGTAACGTCAATTTAATAATTAAATTAAATCACTTGCATAATAAAAAAGACGTTTACAAAAATTTTAATTTAATTGAGTTTAATTAACTCGCCAGGGAGATGACAGCCAACAAACGTAGAGAAAGTGAAAGAGAATAAAAAAGGTAAGGGGAAGGAGGAAAGGGAGAGAGAGAGACAGAGAACAAGCCTGTGAGAAGGGAAGGGAGCAAGGGTGAGGTTTTGGAGGATGCAAACAAACCGCATTGCGCTGAGCTGACAGAGAGACACAGTGAGAGAAAATGTCAAGCTGACAGACATCCTTCCTCCTTCTCCTCCTCCTTCAACTACCACCCCTCGATTTCCACTCTGAGAACGCGGTACGCAACAATCAAGCGTCCAACTCTTTGCTAAAGCTCAGCTCCAGCCGTAACTCCAACTCGAACTCCGATGACTTGAGGCAATTGCGAAGTAGAGCATTAAATATTCATCGGGGACGCCGGAAGGAACCAAGAACCAAAAGCCAAATAGTTGATAAAAAAAAAAAAGGAAGGATACAAGCACGATATAGTCAAGTATCCGACTATAAGATACCCGTTACTCAAATTGAAAAACTATTTATTTTTCAAGTTTTGGACTTCAACTCTGATAATAACAAAACGAGATGTTTACCATCTAAAAGATCGTTTAATCTTAATAACTGTAGGAGATGTCTCTGATGTCTCATGGTTGTAGAATCTCTATCACTGTTTTGGATTCATAGGAGTCTATTTGCTCAATTTGATTGCACTAGCTCTTATAGCTTTGGATATTTAAATGTTTACATAGACGAACTTGGTTCTATCGATGCTAATTAAGAATATATACAACCAAATCTTACAGAACCGAGGTTTTTGGGTTGAACGAACTGGAACGTGAATGGAAAATGTTTGGCTTCCAATCTAAACATTACAATTTAATTTTGTAAAAGCTGAAAAGAACATATTGTTCTTCAGTAAGAGTCCTTAAGTTCACGGCTCTTTAGCCTTGTCCATGAGATAAATCGAAATCTTCCTTTACGGTTGGAACGAGCCTTCTCCATTGTTTTGGAGGCTTGCAGTCTTCTTAGACACTTAATGGGAACAGTCACGCCTTCTTTTAGCTGATTTATATATTGCAACGAATACAAGATACCCTTTTGCTCTACCAGTAACCAGTAAGGGGCATAACAAGTTGAGAGGGGTAGTTGACCAGGGGCGGGCTGGGTAACTTATTTAAATAGACCAGAACGGTCAGTGAACACAAAGTGCAATTGCTGAAGCGCGAATGCATTTCTGATGAACTACGCAAAAAGGGAGACTGCAAAGGAAATTAAAAATGAGACATCACGTTACAGAAATGCACATTTAGACCAGCTAACGGTTAAAAAGAAAAAGCTCTATCGTAAGAGAAACGACTTTAAAACGGGAGAAAAACACACTGAAAGCTCACTAAAAGCTTATGGGACTAAGAATTTGGTTTTAAAAAAGTTTAACGAAATTATGTCCTGTATAACTTTAGAAAGAAGCTTGACAAAAAGCTATAGTCACAAAGTTGTTCGCCCTAAAAGCTATTTAGTACTGTCAGTGAAGCTTTTGAATGCTTTCCAAAGCTCTTCAATACCAAAAAGAAAAAAGGAGTAATGTAATTATGTTGTAATTCCGTGTACTCACCTTTGCCATCCAATGCAAGAACCTCCGATGTGGTCAACATGTTGCCACCATCTGACAACAATGTCTGCGTTGACGTTGCCGTTGATGTTGACGTTGTTGTTGTTGTCATCGCTGACGATGCTGTTGACATGATTACTAACAACGATGTGCTACTCGATGATGCTGGTGTCAATGTAATTGGAATCAGGCCAATGGACGTGATTTGATTGGACGACTCTTTGGCATTCAATTTACTATTGTTGTTGTTGTTGCCGCTGCTGCTGCTGCTGTTGTTGTTGTTGCTGCTGCTGCTGCTACTGTTGCCGCTGTTGTTGTTATTATTGTTGCTGCTATTGTTGTTGGCGTTGATGGCATTATTTGACTCGCCGCCAACCGTCAGCTCAAAGCGTTTCTTCTTGGGATCACTGCAAAGGAGGAAGAATGGAATCGAATGTTAGTTAAAAATCTTTAAATTTATCCTGCGAATAATATCTAAATTATTCCTTGACATCTTCTTTCATTCGTATTGTCTCTCTATTTTCGTTTTCCTCCTTCTTCTTCTCTTGAATTTACCTCCATTATATGCTCTTGATTCTCCCTTTTTCTTTTTAATCCTTTCTAGCTTTTAGTTTTGCCTCTAATTTCGCTTTGTTTAATTTTTAATTTATATTTTTACAATCTAGATAAATTTGAAATTTAATTCCCTTATTGGCAAGTTTATCTAGATGTTAGGGCTATCGGCAAGATGTAAAAACTGTCCTTATTCTCTCAATTTTCATTCTTCCCTTTACTTCTCGTGTTTCCCTTTATAATTTTGGTCTCCGTCTTTCTCTTTTTAAACAGTGTTCTCCCCTCTCCCCACTTTTTTCTCTATTTTGACTGAATATCATTAGCTTTCTTTTGACACGCTGTTTTCTCAACAATTTTTCTATATTTTTCTATCTATTGCTTTAACAATTCTTAATTTTTTTAACCTCTGCTTTCTTCATTTCTTCATTTAATTCATTCCTATTTCCTCTATCTGTTAAAGATTCTTTCTCTTTTCCGATGTCTTACCTAACATCCGAGTGTAGTTCATTGCCGGCACCAAGTCCCTCGACCTGTGCCGCTTTCAGCTTTTGGCCAAGATAGTTGCCAGCTGTTGTGGCCGTTGTCAGAGTTGCCACACTACTGACAGGTTCTGTTGTTGCCACATTTGGAACAGCGAAGCCAGCAGTTGTTCCTGCTGCTGACACAGTTGTCGCCTTGACGATTTTATCGCCTGTTGCATTTATCGACGCTCCTCCTGTGGCTCCACTTCCAGCCGATGTGGCATCCTTCATTCCAGATGACGCTGTCGCCTTTACATTGCTCATGACGACACTCTGAAAGCCGGGCTTAAAACCGTTAAGAGCCACACTGACTGGGGGTGTTGCTGTGGACGTGGAACTGGCTGCTGATGCGGCGACTGTTGCAGCTGCAGTTGCTGTAAGAAGAGACGAAGTTCGATTAATTTCAACTGTTATCGATAAGTACATAGCTGTAATAATTCAACTCTTACTAAATAGATTTTATCAAAAGTTATTTGATATAGTTCATCTAGTATGTAGTAACATACAAATGTCGATATATATGTTATCGATAAATGCACTACACTGATTGACGACTATAAAGAAACATTTAAGAGCCAGACATTGAAAAGATTTAAAAGTAATAACGACAAGCAATACTAGCAAATAGCACTGTGAACGTGTTTTTGTGTTCTACTTTCTTCACTAGCGTGGACTGCTTTTCACAGTGATAGGCAAAAAACGTTATCGATCAATTTAAAGCGGTATTACTGATCTGATGTTATTATCTCAACAAACTACGTTTATTTAAGGTCTGCATTTGGCAAAACTAGTTATTGTTATTGGTCACTTATCGGTTATGATGAATTAATCGTAATACGTAATGTATCGAATGGGAATCGAATTAAATTAATCATTATTATTGAAGCAGCAATCATTAATGATAATTTCTATGTCCTTTTTATAATGTGTTTGTCCCTGATTTGCTTTATAAATATATATGCTGAAATTTGAGCTTCATACTCAATCGATAACTTATCGACTCGCTTACTATTGTAACTGTCGGCATTGGCAGCCGTTGCTTTACTCTTGACCAGCGACTCTTCGCTTTCCACTGACGTTTCGCCTGTTTTAGGAGCATCTCCAGTCACATCGACTGTTTGGATTTGCGATTTGGACGCCTTGGGCGTTCCAGTTGCGCCATCAACGGCAGCTGCCTCAGATGTTGCTGTTGTTGCTGCTGCTGTTGTTGTTGTTGCTGTTGCTGTAGTTGCTGATGTGACTGATATTGCAGTTGAAGCTGTTGAGAATGTTGCTGCTGCTGCAGTTGCTACTGTTGCTGTTGCTGTGGCAGCTTCGTCATCAGCGTTTTTATTTTTGGCTTCGCTGCTGCTGCCCGTTGAGATCTCACTTGCTGTTGCTGCCACAGCACCTGCCACAGCTGATGCTGCAGGCTTATCACCACTTGATGATGCTTTGCTGGCATTATCAGTCGTTTTGTCAGCTGTTGTTGAAGCTGTTGCTGCTGCTGCTGCTGCTGCTGCAGTTGTTGCTGCCGTATCTGTAGCCGTTGTTGTTGAAACTGAAGCTGTTGTTGTTGTCGTTGCCGTTGATGATGCAGCTGCTGCTGTAGCTGCTGCTGCTGCTGCGGCAGCTGCCACAAGTGCAGCGGCAACACTTTTGGCCACCTTTTCATTGCCCGCTGCCACTTCGGCAGCTTTACTAACAGCACTCGCCTTTTCAGCGGCACATTCCGCTGCTTTTGCAGCATCGGCCGCAGCCTTTTCGGCAACTCTTTCACGTTCACTTTCGGCGACAGCGCTGGTCCGATTTCCGGACTTTTGCTGTTGTTCACGTTGCAGGCGAGTTGTGACGCCCGTGGTAAGGGAATCGATAATGCATTGAGGCTGAGCGGCCTGTGTTTTGGCCGGATTTCGACTGCTGCGCGTACGTTGACGGGATTTGCGTAACAATTGTTTATAGTTCTCCGTCTTTTTGCTGAGGTAGTAATATCGTACGCAATCCTGTGGCGATTTTCGATCCAAACTTGCCGCAATTGCACCAAAATTCTTCGGATGCTGTAGATATTTCTCCTTAAAGGTTTCCTTTTCACCCGCTGTCCATAGATTGATCGCTTTGCGCTCCTCATGCATGGCAACCATATTCTCGATGCGTCCGTTCTCATTATGATAGGCACAACGTCGTTGTCGGGCATCGTGCATTAATGGTGGTATTACCGCATATGAACGCATCTTTTTATCCTCCAATGCCTGCTCCTGTAAACCGTCCATGATCTCCTCAAGATCCGCTTCGGATTTAATGCGTGAACCGACACGATTGAAACGTTCCTTATCCTCACGTTGTTTGCGCAGCTCCGTGAAGACTTTCTCAAAGAATTCACGAGTCTTGGCCTCCCTGGCCTTACGCTTTGCACTACCCTCGGCTCGCTCACAGCGACGTTGCCAATCCGCCTGATCCTTGGTATATTTCTCAACCAATCCCTGATTGTGCTCCCATCGTTCCGCTTTCAGTTTACGTATGTGCAACAATAATGGATTTTTCACCAATGTCTGATGTCGTTTGATCAACAGTGTTAACGCTTCCACATCCAGGGGTTGATTGTAAAGGGGCAGCCAGGGGCGTGACCTTTCATTGCCGCCCGCTCGACTCACCACGGAATGTTGTGCGGCGGCCGTTTTACGGTTCGCCTCATAGATGCTCTGGGCCAGCATTTGTGTACGCCATGCTAGCTCCATTATCTCATTGTTGCTCCCACCACTTTCGGTGGCA
>JAWNMD010000709.1:52500-64846 GCA_035044365.1 Drosophila neotestacea
CTCTCTGAAGTGTGAAGCACAATATCTATATCCTATATGTAAACAAATATATACATTATCAAGTACTCTCTACAATTTACTGCACTGAAATTATTTTCTTCATCTTATTTTTATGCATCACAAAATTTGTCACCCTAAAAGTGAGCACCTGCTATCGATATATCGATACAACAATACTAGAGATGTTGTTATGTAAATTGTATGAGTATTTTACTAAGATCATTCACAAGTCATTAACACTTATAAGAAGTCTTCTCTTAAGTGTTACCACCTCTGAGATCCTATCGTTCATACGGACGGACGGATATGGAAAGCTTAATATACACCCACAGGGAATAAAAACATATAATTTTGATATGTGATAGTCTTGAATATACAAAAGTATATATCTTGATTCTTGTATTTTTTTCTTTATTGCACCAAAAGCATTCGGAATGATTTATAAAATTGTGATATAAAATTAATTCTTTATATAAATATTATTCCCACGATCGACTGCCCAGCAAGGCTAACTGATATATGTATGAACTTTATCTAGAGCATCATAAATAAATACCCCTAGCTATGATTCGTATTATTGCATTAGATTGCACAAATATACCGTTTATATAATTGTGAATCGTGGGAGATTTCAACGAGATTCTACAATTTATATGCAGTCGTTTATCTATTGTGGAGAGAATCTGCTTTTTACGCTTCTTCTTTTAAGTTATTTTTGTTATTTCTGTAAATCAAGACGTTGATAATGATAAAGATGATGATGACGCCAAGTGGCTAAACATGCTTGACCCCATTGTGTCATGATATGATCGCTTTGCCCATTCGGCCAATCTACATTAATCTGGTGATCTGAAGATCTGACGAATCTGATTATCAACGCAATTTTCTTCGCTTTTTTCGCGACAAATCTGGCTTTTTTCAAAAACCAACTACGGGAAAGTTACAAAAACATCGGGCAGCGGAAATTGTGGGATTTTGCAAGTTCCGTTCTTAGTTGTCTGCAAATCTGCGATTTTCACGAAAACCTTAGAAAAATCCACAGAAAATTCGTGAAAAGTTTTTGAGTGGCAACATTTTTCGGTCATTCTTTTCTGGATTCCACTTGAAAATGGGGCAATTTTTCATACACTTTAGCTTTTTTCTGTCATTCTTCCCGGTCACAACATGTTGCTTTTGATGTTGATGTATGTGGGTGTGAAATGTGTGAGCGAGATAGCAGGCAACACATGTGCGACAAGCGAGAATAATGAGTGAGAGCGCGCTATACATGCTATGCTGCTCGTTTTCATGAGCGAGTGTGTGTGTGTGTTTGTGAGTGAGCGAAAGAGAGAGAATTCAGCATGGCGGACTGAGACAGTCAGACCACATGTCTCTAGCGAGCTGCAACATCGAACATGGCTGAGGCAGCATGTGCTTCCAACATGCCGTAGAACGAACATGTTGCAAAGTGATGTCTGACGTGCAGGTTGAATGAGAGTAGATATGTTGGTTGCAGCGAGGGAGAGGAGGAAAAGGAATGGGTGTGTAAGTGGGAATGAAAGAGGAACAGACACCCGTACACAAACACACACACACATACAAACAACAGGCTCGCTTATTAATTCATTAAATATTAATGACACTTTGCAAATACACACATACTATACATACGTGTATGGACATACATACATACATGTTCGTAGCAACAGCATGCAAAACGCACTTGCGACGTTGCCAAACTTCACAATTACTAATTTTAAAGAATGAAACATGCGCCTCGCCTAGCCTTTAAAGCTAGCTAACGCTAACGCTACCCTTCCCTGTTCCTCTGTCTGTCTGTAACGTCTGTTTCCTCCTCTCTCTTTATTCGCTATTCAGCTTTAAAATCAGACATTGGCTTCCATGTCTCATCAATCATATCGACCTACAGCAATATACAAAATTGTGCTCCTCTCGTTATTCGCTTTACCCACTGTTTCTTCACCTTCTCCTCTTCTTCCACTTCTATTACTTCTACAATTTATTAGTTCCATTTGTTGTTAGATTCGTTTAGATGTCTTACCTGCAAAGAGAAAGAAGATAAAGTAAAATTAGTATTCTGTTATATTTGAAAATGTATTCATTTAGATATGTTATTAATTAGGCGTATTCACTACTGCAGTACTAACTTTTCGTTTGACTGCCTAACTGGTTTATTATTTTTTTGGATAACGACTAAATGTGTTTAAAAAAAAGGTCCGAAGTAAGATTTTTATTTCTCACAATCAGTAACAATTCAGTTGAACTATATTTAGAAAAAATGTCAAAACCAATCGAACTTTGTGGCTAAAAAGAATTTTTGGTAGGTAATAAACATATTTATCAAGATTTAAGTATGTATTTTCCTTAAAATTTAATAAGCATATTGATGATACACGAAAGATTTTGTAGATCAATCGTTAAAATATACACTCCGTTCTAGAATTCCATATTTAGGACCAAAAGGCAATAATATAGAAAAACTTTATTTGTGCAAATATTTATTTGGTAAGCTCATTATGATATTGATTGATTGTAACAGGAACATGTTTTTGAAGAAAAATTTTACAAGATGTGAGTTGTTTCTTAACAATCTTGAGTTTTTGACATTTCTGTAGAAATAACTCTTATGTACTTATTATATGTTTGTTTGTATGTATCCAAGTCAAACAGATAAATGCGTCATTCGCAGAGTTTCAGTCAACTTAAGACAAGTTCAGAGCAAATGAAAGACCTTTTTTTATTTTTCCTTTACCAAATGTTTTCAGACATTTGTGTTACTTCAATTTTTCTTTAACATTTTATTTGAAAAAGGTAGTTAGAGTGAATTTAAACTTTTTTAGGTTTGGCTAACTTTTTCTATCGTTCTTTCTTTTCCCCCGATATTCTTCCAGTATAAATCAAAACTTCAATGCCAACAAAAATCGCAAAATGCACTAAATAGACAGAAAATTTTTTGTAAAGCTTTGATTTTCCTTTCTGCGTTCTCTTTTCCTTCTCTATTTTTGACTCTGTCTCCCTCAGTGTCTAGAACTTTAAGTTGAACAATAATCGTATACCAAAGAAGAAAAAATAGATATATGTATAATATATATAAAAGCTTTGCTTATAATAAGCTTCCTCTTTCTCTGCTTTTCTCCCAATTCCTTCTACTTGAGGCTATCTCTGTTGTTTTTCGCACACTCCTTGTTTTCTTTTTCCTCTCTATTCAATTTATTTTCTAACAAATCGCAGCTTTAATGTCCACAAAAATCGCAATATTGAAAGCTTTGCATTTTATAAGCTCTCTCTCTCTCTCTGCCTCTATCTATCTATCTCTCTCTCTCTTTCTCTCTACAGTTCCTCTCTCACGCTTTAAAGTTGGGCCAACAATAACAATACAAATAATTAAAACTTGCAGCTTGAATAATTTTTTGTTTTGTTTTTGTTGTTCCAAAAGTTTTTACGTCGGCGGAGACGTCAGCAGCGACAGCGACAGCAAGTGAAGCAGAGAGAGAGAGAGAGAGAGAGTACCACATGTGCCGTTATGCATGTGTGTGTGTGTGTGTGCCTTTTAATGTGTGTAACTTTTGCCTTACAGCATCCTTGCCCCATGCCCTACCCCCAACCAACCCCCTTTAAAAACAACTCCCACAACGCTCCCCCCTCACGCCCCTTTAGACTGCCACGCCTTGTGCACCACATTGCAAGTGCTACATATAGAAGTGTGTGTGTGTGTGTGTGGCATATATAAAATAAAAGGAAAAACTAACAAGAGCACAGCTGTAAAAGGAAGTCAAAGGGCAGCGGGAAAGAGAGAGAGAGAAAGAGAGAGAGCGAGCGAGAGAAAACAAGAGAGACCGAAAGCAGAATTAAAAGGCAGTAGGAGACAAAGATGAAGAGGAATAAAGCGTAAAAGTAGCAGAAATAAAGTAGCATCAACAACAAGAAGCGAGGGAGAGACAGAGAAAGAGAAAGAGAGAGAGAGAGGGAGAAGAGAAGAGAAAAAGAGAGCGCATTTGGAAGGTCCTGCTTCTACTCCTCTTTCTACTCCCTTTTCTACTACTCTTTTTACTACTCTTTTTACTCCTCTTTTGCTCCACTTCCTGCTCCCGTTTCTCGTCATGCTCTTCTTGTCCCTCCTCTTCCTTCTTCCTGGCCTTACATGGAAACAACAAAGAGTGCAAGAAGAAGCCACTTAGTAGGGGGTGACGGGAAATCCAGCCCTAACCCCAACCCCCAACCCCAACCCCTACACCCAACCTACCCCACTCTATGTCCCTTCCTCTTTACGCCTCCTTCGCCAAGAACAAAACCGTTGTCGTCTGCTTTTTGGCTCGAGGCATGTGGCAAGTGCAAAAATTTATCGATTTTTATTTTTGCAGAGTTTTCAACGGTTACGTGTGCGTTTTGGGAGGGTGGAAAGGGAAATGAGGAGCGAAACGGGGAGTTTGGGGAGGGAGGTAGGGGTTGCTTACTCTCGCCTTGTTATGAATGCCCAGAGCGACTACAACAACAGCAACTTTGTAGGGGGTGTCACAGGCAGTGCTGCCAGCTGTCGGTTGGATAAACAGGCTAGATTGACCCCATAAAAAAGGACAAAACGGAACAAACAATATAATTCTAAAAAATCATGGAAAATTCTTCAATTTAAAATGGTTTTTAAATGTAAAGTTCAAATTATACATGTAAATGTACGCAGATTTGACATTGATTCATTTCGAATTTGTTGAGTTCAAAATCATTTACAATTTTAATATAAAGTAATGATTTTGAATAAGTTAAAGACCACAAATTATACAAATGAATGTACACAGATTTGATATAAAAAATACATATCCCTCACTTATTGGAAGACTGACCCAACTTAAAACACATGATTTTTGAGTTAATAATGATGCAGAAATATTCGATGTATCCGATCTACAGGGTGCGGCACTCGAAGTGTAACCAATTTCAGACCGTTGTCGCATCTATTACAGCAGCGTGGCATCAGCGATTTGAAAATTTGCTAATTGATAGTTCTAAGTATTGTCTACAAGCGTAGAAAAGCATTTTGATAAAACTGAACGAAAAAAAAAGTTATGGGCGATGGAATTCAAACGTAATAGTGTGATTGCTTTATATTTAGCTGGAAAATCACAACCAGCGATTGTTCGTAAGCTCAAAAACCTCAAAGTAAATAAAGTTTTTGTTTATCGCACCATATATCGTTATAATGATCCTGGTAGCATCGAAAAACGCCATGGAGGTGGTCATCAAAAAACTGCAACGTCACCTGAGATGGTTAAAAAAGTGAAGAAGCGGATTGAGCAAAATCCACGACGAAGTGCCAATCAAATGGCTACAGATCTAAAAGTATCCGATCGCAGCATCCGACGCATATTGAAAAATGAGCTCAAGGTCAAGCCTTACAAGTTTCAAAAGGCGCATGATCTTACTCCGATACAGCAAAAAGTTAGACTTTAAAGAGCAAAGGAGCTGCTTCGCTTGGCCGATAGCTGTCAATTTCCGAATATTCTTGATTTCTGACGACAAAATTTTTCTAATTGAGCAATTTGTAAACTCCCAAAATGATAGAGTTTTGTTGACAAACCTTTCATACGAGAATTTGATTCATCGGTTGGCCACCAGAAAGCAGCACCCGCCATAAATAATGGTTTGGGCCGCTGTAACCGCCAAAAAGCGTTTTTTAACGGTTTTATTGAGCCTGGCGTCAAAGTAAATGCGCCATACTATCGGGAAAATGTTCTTAAGGCTACTTTGAAGCCGTGGGCAGACAAACATTTCGGTCGGAGACCATGGACGCTTCAACAAGACTCGGCACCGTCTCACAAAGCGCGAAAGAGCCGAGAATGGTTAAAAAACAACGTTTTGGGCTTCACTTCGACCACACAATGGATCTCGAATACACCAGACGCAAATCCAATAGAAAATTTTCTCTAGGCCATTTTGGAAAGCAAGGTCCGAACTAAAAAATACACAACCCTCGATACGCTGAAGAAAGCCATTCTCCAAGAATGGGCTTAAATACCGGGAAGTTACGTTCGGGTAACTTGCGATTCGGTTTTGGACTCATCTCAGGGCAATAGTCAAGGTCAAAAGTGGTCATAGCGAGTCAAAGTGAATGGATTCTGAATTTTTGATAATTTTCACATATTCTGTCATTTGAAATAAATGAAAATTATTTTCCTAACCGATTTTATGGTCTTTTGAATAGGTTACACTTCGAGTGCCGGACCCTGTAAGTACTTTCACAATCATATCTTGTACTTATATCCTTGAAGTAAAAGTCGAAAGTATTATTTAAGGACAAATAAAATATTTAAATGCGTGTTTCTCGCAATGCCTTTTATATTTATAGTTAGTTTTAAGATACGTTTATTAGTAACAAAAACTATTTCAATGATATTTTAAGATAAACTGTATATAAATCAATGTCAAACTCAAAAATATCTATCAGATCAACTTTTATAGGGCATTCAAGAATCGTCAGCCATTATCGCCACAATAAGTTGTACTTGTAAATTTATTTTGGCATTTATTAGCTTTCTACATTGATTAATTAAAGTTTAACTTACACTTACACGATCGAAAAGTTACATTACCGATAATAATTTATAATTTGTTTGCTAATGAATTTAAATTATTGTGAACAATTATAAAGACTTTTTACAGTCTTTATTAAACCAATATCAAGAAACTAAAAATGGGACAAGGGACGATTGATTTAAGATTCGCCAACCTCATGTTTTAAAAGGATAGATTTCAGCGGAATAAGGCTAATTTGGCAGCTCTGGTCGCAGTGGGTTGTGCCAAGGTTGGGGGCAAGTGGGGCAAACGGTGTGTGTGTGTGTGTGTGTGTGGCAAGTGGACAGATGCCGGTGTAACTGCATTTTGCATGCCGAAAACGTTGCCGCCATGCCTGATTATTATCCTGCCTCCAACTTGCAGTTGTTCTTGTTGTTGTTGGTTGCCTTTTAGGCGCAAAACTTTGAGCATGCCACACGAAGTAGGGGAAGAAGAGCAAGAGGAAAGTGAAGAAAGGACGCCAGAGAGCAAACAGCGACGTGTACAACTTTAAAAGCAGGACCAAATGTCTGCAGTCGAGCGTTTGCGACAGTTTGTTACCCAGCCCCAAGACTTAATAAAAAAGTATTTTTAGTTAAACAAGAGAAAATGCTAGGAAATGGACTAATTCAATTAAATTAGTTAAATATATTTTAAGCTTTAGCTAAAACATTCTTCAATAAAATCATGATCACAATCAAGTAATGTAATGAAGTCTAATAAAGAATAGGTTTAACCAGGAATTATTTTAGTATAAAGTTATATTTGGGGTTTGTCCCTTCGGATCTGGTTATACAGTGCAATTTATAAAAATTACAAAACTTTAAGGATCATATTTATAATAACCTCATTTTTAAGTGCAAAAAAACAAGGCCCTATAAAAACAAGACTCAATCACCAAATGCAAAAAAATCAATATATTTTATACTATTTCTGGATGGATCTTTATGATATTTACAGGAATCTTTCACAAGACAATTCTTTAAGCCTATTCAAATCGGTTTTTGAGCACACTAATACCAAATTTGGAGCTTCAGAATTTCAAATTTTTTTGGAAATTTATTTGTTTACATGTACCGACAGACTTTTGTCATTCAAACACGAATGATCCAGCTGACCCCAAACTTATTTGAAGTGGTCTGTCATGCCCTCTAATTATACTCCTGGTTACAGGGTATAAACACAAACTTCTGTGACTGTGTGTGTGTGTCACCCTGTGCCATTAAATTTTGACAATTCCCGGACTGGAAATTTAATTTGCGGCTTAGACTTGCCACGAGCTTAACAGACTTAGACAAAGAGATAGAGAGCGAGAGATGCTGGAAAGTGAGGGTGGCAAAATGTGTTTAAAGAGAGAGAGAGAGAGAGAGAGAGAGAGAGAGAGAGAGAGAGAGAGAGAGATAGAGAGAGATAGAGAGTTAAGTAGAGACAGAGACTGTGCGTAAGTTGGGTCAGCTGCAAATTCAGGCGAGTGTGAAATTGACAAAAACTGGTTTGCTTTCGGACCAGGCTATAAGCTAAAATTTGTTAAGCAAACTCTTTAAGACAAGTTCCACTTAGAATACAAAAGTTTAAATATTAGTAAAGCCTATATTCGATCGAACCCGACTGTAAGAGACCCTGTACATTGACTCGAATAGCTTACGAGTTTATTATTGGATTGTGATGCAATTTCTAGGATACATCTGACTACAATTTGTATTTTGATAAAATAACATTTGATCTTTGATTGACTTTGGAGTCCTGTCAAAAACTGGAAGGAGTTATCTGACTGTTGAAATTAAAGTTCTCAATGAAAATTGAGAAACATTTTGGTTCAAAAATGTAGACAAAATATATTCTTTTATAAAATGTTTTATACTTTAAAGGGGAGTCTAAGGTAATCAAAATTCCTTGGTTTTATGAAATCTGACACACTTGGTCTACAATTGTTGAATGTATGTATATTCACCACTGATGTTTCAAAAATAGTTCGGATCGGCTTTACAGATATTTCTCGACGTGGACATGGTTGAACATTGTTTTTTTTTAAAGAGCTCATTTAATTTAGAGTTTAAATGTGACTAGTACAAATATATGTCTGACAGTTTTATCTCAAAAACTAAAACTAGAAAAAAATGTCAGGAGATTTGAAATCAGCAACAAACATCAATTCCTCCTTTAATTGATAATAATAATTGATCTCCTTAACACTATTAGTTTAATATTACTCCACCAAGAATCAAATTTAAGCACTTCTAGACACAATAGAATGCAATTCTACAATACATTCCCATAGTTCTATACAGTATCTAGCTGATGCTTATCTAACTGGACTACATTAATCTTTACTCTTCTGTTATCTTTATAATTACACTAATAAAATTTAAATAATCAAATGAAATATCTCTCACATTATCTCACAGTATCAATGAAATTTCGGATTGCTGACAACTTTCAATAAATTGAAAGCTCTCCTTTTCACATCTCTAACAAAAAGTGATTACAACAGCTTAAAATTAATTTCCCCTTGATAGAGAACTTTATTCATTATCGACCAATTGGGAAACTTTACAGGTTTCTTTACAGACATAGATGTGGAAAGAGAGATAGAGGGAGAGGGAGGGAGAGAGAGAGAGACAAAAGGGACAAAATCACACGTGTAAATCACATCAATTGTATTGAATTTACGCTTAGAATGAAATAATATAAAAGACATTTTGATCAATGGACTCTCGACAGTAAATGGATTATCTATCTCTTATTCTTTATATCTGCTCTCTCTCTCTCTCTCTCTCTCTCTTTTTCTTCATGGGAGGAAAAGAAAATGCGCAAGTAGGATGAACAGGCTTTCATTCAAGAAACTTTAAATATAGTACATACACTTGTAGTTATCATGTTTCTTTGTGTTTCTATCTTTATTGTTTTGTTTTGCTTTGATTTTGCAAATATCGTTATTGTTGTAGCCATCAGTTACAGCTGTTATTTCTCTCACTCATTCACTCTTAGTTTCTCTCCCTCCTCATTCAATTCGCATTATGCATAAATATGAATCAGTTGCAGTTCTACACATTTTTTCGTTTTTGAAATACATGTGCAGTTTCAACTGTTAATTAACTATAAACACACAACTAGCTTATTCTCCTCTCTTTTTCACTTGCTGCTCTTCTCTTTCTCTCTCTCTGTTTTGCAGTCGTCGCTTTCCTCTCGCCGCTCGCCACTCGCTTCTCTCTTGTTTTCACCTGTCGCACACACAAAAGTGACTAAAAGTGACTCATCAGCACAGATATTATTACTATAATTATTATAATGATGATAAAAGAGTCGCTCTTTCACAAACTGTGAGTCTCTCTCTCTCTCTCTCTTTCTCTGTTTTCCTCTACTTCTCGCTCCCTTGGCGCCACCCACATCAACGTGGGGTCCATTTATATTCACTGTTGGCGGGAATGTTGAGAATTTCCGTGTTTAATTACATTTACCTGGCAGCATTTACCTGCCACCCACTGTATGTACATGTGCATGTGTCTGTGTATCTGTGTGAATTTCTAAATTTGGCAACAGAGTTTGCCGTGTCCCTTGTGCAAATACACACTCTCATACACACACACACACACACACTTTGTGTTTAAATTGCACTCGTTTTATTTTCCACATTGTTTCCTTAAATTCCTAACGGAGCAACAAAATATTTTCACTTCCTCGCTTTATATTGTTTCAAGTTGAAATCTCTCTTTATATTTGCAACTATGTAAAATAGTAGGGGTATTCCACATTTCTAAATTAAAACTGCAACAACGAGAAAAGTAAAGAAATTCAAAACTGGAAAATATTCAATTACTTTTACGATTTCTTTATACGATCAAATTCGGCAATTTTAAGAATATATGTACTGTAAACTGATTGTGAGTAATAGAACATATTTTAATTTAATCGATTTAATACAAAGTTTATAAAGTTTAAACAACAAAGAATTTATTACAATAATCTTATGCTGATATTATTAATAAAAGATTTCGAGAAAATTCAGATTTCTGCTGAATAACAGAGTTTATTTATCGATTATTTGACAGGAGTTTCACATAATCCTTGTTAATCAATGGATTTAATTCAGCAGGCATTCTGACCACCAATCATTATATCTAATTATTACGTTATACATTCAGCTGGGAGTTTTTAACAACCAAATATACTAGATTATGTCAATCTCAAGCAAATATTTGAAATCTATTCCTAATTAAAAAACTCATTGAATTTTGTGTCGCTGGAAGAAACCGAAACAAACTGTTATTCATGTTATTCTAAACGCTTGTTTCGGTTTAAAGAATTTAGGTTTATGGGTTTTGGAATTCCAAAAATGGTTTTTTTGGTTACGGTTTCAATTACGGGTACAAATTTCAATCGGTTAATATCAGTTAACGGTTACGGTTTGAATACCTGCATATTGCCGAATTATATCATATTTCTTCTTCACGACACCAGAACTTGTTTAGTTTTTTTGGTCGGTTGTCATTTCTGTGGCACCCTGAATATATCGAAAATATCTGGAGATTTCTACATGAATTGAAAATTATTCACTTAACCCATTCACTAAATGTAATAATCTTGGATGGATTGAACCTAATAATTTTATACAGAGTTGGAATCTATTTTGACTTTCAAACCCTCAACTTGGCAAAATAAAAGATAGTTATTCCTATTAAGTTTAGTTTTCTGAGAATGTATCTGCAAGCTTAAAATATTCTCTTAAATTTATGCTTTTTGTTATATTGCTATACTCATACTTAACAGTTATATCTCTAATTAATCGGTAATATCAATAATTAATGATGATTCCTTATTAATTACTTTTTTTGATTGCGATTCAAGTTGCACATTTCATCCTTCAATTATTTTTGCTCGTTTGCTCATATTTCTGCTACTTTTTCTTTGTCCTCTTCTTCGTATTTTTTTCTGGCTTTGCTTTTAAACTCATCATATTTGTATATTTTTAGACCCAGTACTTTAAAAAAGTACAAATGGGTCTATTACGTTTGTGCAAATGTGCGTAACAGGCAGAAGGAGGCGTGGCAGACCCCATAAAGTATATATATTCTTGATCAGCATCAACAGCCGAGTCGATATAGCCATGTCCGTCTGTCTGTCCGTCTGTCTGTCCGTCTGTCCCTTTTTTGAACACCTATATCTCAGAGACTATAAGAGCTAGAGCTACCAAATTTTGCATGTACGTTCATCTGTATCTTGCATTAAACGAGTTTGTTTTAGATTTTTGCCACGCCCCCTCCGCCCCCGTAAATTTGAAACAAAATTTTAAAGTCGAATAACGAAAGCTCCTTTAATGCTAGCGATATGATTTTTTTCACACATGATAAACTTTATAGTCCAATCCTGTCCTGAAAGTTTTATCCGGATCGGATAATAAACGGATAGTATAAGGCTGTTCAAAATTTCGAAAATATGAACACCTAGATCTCAGAGACTATAAAAGCTAGAGACACCAAATTTGGTATGTAGGATCATCCACATCTACCATTGATCAAGTTTGTTTTAGATTTTTGCCACGCCCCCCTCCGCCCCCGGAAACTAAAATACAAAATTTCGAAGTCGAATTAAAAAAGCCCCTTTAATGTTAGCGCCTTAATTGTTGGTACATATAATATACACTATGATCCAAACCAGTCCAGAAAATTTCATTCCAATCGGATGATAAACACGAAAGTTATTCAACTAACAATGTTACAGGTAAAAGGAAGAAGAAGAGACGCTAGCGGCCTCTATGTTTATCAAGTGGCGCCATTTATTGATGGTGCGCAACATTGAAGAA